>VDFB02317215.1:0-63558 GCA_007258455.2 Sequoia sempervirens
TACTCATCCTAACATTTCAAATTATCTTCGACTCTTCAGGTATATAACTCTAATGTTATCTCTTCAACTTTTCATTGTCATTCTGATATTGTTGTGTCATGTCCAAGAGATGTTTTTATGTTTCTTAAATTTTGAGGTGTAATTACTCTATTGGTGGTGTAAGATTAATACAATTTAACATTATGTTCTTTGGAGGTCTATGTTTCAAGTTATTGAAGAGACCCTAAAACATTACCCTCCAATATGCCAAGATATCTTCAATAAGATCTCATTTGTATTATCGAAGGGACACTAAAACAAGTTTCCTCAACATGATATACTCTCCTTGATAATGTTCATATTGTCTTGCTCTATCGTTCCTTCGAAGGGACCTTAAAATGACTTCCACCAATATAATGTAGTCTCATCGATATAGCTTCCTTCTTATACGAGTAGGATGACGAATGTGAATTTGTTAAGGTGATGACTATAGGGTGGATAAATTGAGTATTTTGAATGATAAAGTTTTAAATGGCATGTTAGGTGATAGGATATTTGATGGGAAAATGGGTTTTTTTTGTGGGAAATTGAGGCTAATTTTTTAGTCGTAACAAGTTGTTTCTAGCTTGCTGTCCAAACTGATAGTCCTTGTGAATAGCATTAACAAGATTTGTAATTCTTGGTAAATATCTCACAGCTTGTACAACACTGATTCTCACCATGTTGTCAAAATTCATATGACACATCTTTTGGTTCCATAACCAATTGTCATTAATCTAAGACATAAAGTAGTGTCCATCAGCACCCTTAAGTTGATCAATGTTTCCTTCAAAATTATTTCCACCGACAATCATAGTTCTAGAATCTTTCCTTATTTCACATTTCTCATCTTTGAACACAATATTATATCCTTTACTACACATCTGTCCAATACTCAAGAGATTATTCCTTAAACCCTTAACATAGTAGACATCATTAGTATTATTCTTGTCCTCAAAATTGACTAAACCTATCCCACAAATCTTAGCACCAGTATCATCTCCAAACTTAACTAAGCCTCCATCATGTTTTTCAATTTTAACAATGTTATTCTAATCACTAGTCATGTGATGTGAATAACCAATATCAACAACCTAGTAGTTATTTTCTTGTTTAGCACGAAGAGTAGAGATTATAGCATCTTCAACTTTCTCTGGAGGACTTTCCTTCACATATCTTTCAATATTATCAGAAGTGGATTCATCTTTTATAGCCAAGAACAAGCATTCATTATCATCAAAATCCGCATAATCAGACTCATCATCAAAAATACCATCTTCATTTACATAATATGATCTCTTGATCATCTTTCCTTTGTTTTCTTTGCCTAATCTATTTTTATTCTTCTTATCTCTTTCCAAACATATTCAAGCATAATTCCCTATTCCTCCACAACTAAAGCAATTGAAAGGTAACTTACATTGATACTTACAGGAGCCCTTTTTCATTCTTCTTACAAAGTTAGGTTCCACTTCATCAAATTTTTCTTCATCCAGATCTTCAGTATTTGCAACCCTAAAAGCTTTCTCTGACTTTGATCCATTTCTCAAGCTAGGCTTTCTCATTTCAAATGATGTTAGAGTACTTAACAATTGATCTTTAGTATAGGTTTTATAATCTACAAATTCCTCAATAGAACATACCTTTTACAATATGCATCAGGGAGATTTCTAAGAATATTATTCACAATCTTGGATTCATCCACTATTGCACCAAGTCCTCTCATTCCACTTAACAGCTCATCTACTCTTTGTACATAGGATTTAATGTTCTCATCTTCAGACATTGGCGGGATCTCAAATTGTGCCTCCAAGTTCTGCAACTTTGCTTCTTTGACCTTTTCATCTCCTTCATGAGTCTTTTCCAATGCATCCTAGACCTCTTTAGTGATCTTCAAATTTGCAACATTAATTAACTCATAATGTGAAAGACTATTCTTCAAAATGAACTTTTCCTTATTGTTTGCTTCATGCGCCTTGATCTCATCAACTATACTTGGACCATTAGCAATAGTAGTGTACGTAATCCTATAAGATTTCTCAAAATCATATCCACAGTATTCTAGACACCCTTACATCTTTGTCTTGCAGAAGGAATACTCAGTCCCATCAAACCTAGGACACTCAATAGTGATCTTGATTTCCATCTCAGACCTTCCTTAAGCAATTAAGCTCTTCTCCAAGGAACCAAGCTCTGATACCAATTGTTGAACAAGACAACTGAGAGGGGGGTTGAATTAGTTGTAGCAATTTTATACTTTAAAATTTCTACCAAAGGTTACATCAAATATCATTCAAAAATCCTTTACTCTGCTAATGTGATTAATCATTAAGTGTAAAAGAAGAAATTGAAAGAAGCAAAACCATATACACAATAACACTAGATTTACATGGAAAACCCAATGAGGGAAAAACCATGGTGAGGATTAGCTCACAATATAAATAACTTCATAACCAAATACAAAAGGCTCACTGCCAAAACAGGACTTGTCCAAAATAAGACTCATTGTCCAATGAGGGTTAACCACCTAGAGGGCTCAATACCAAAGAATTACAAAGAAGATGGAAGAGATTTGTTACAAAGAGAAAACTATCTCAATGCAATAGAGATTTCCACCACAATTCACTCACACACTTGCAGACATGCATGAATGATAGAGTACACCTTCAGCTCACTACCTCTAGAAACTCGCCACTTGAATTTTGCACTTACCTGATCAAACTCACATCACACACACACTATTTCACATCTATCTTGAATCTATCTTTCTCTTGTATTTCTTATTTTCCATGAGCATCTCAACTTATATTTATACCATCCTCAACTTTGAAACCCATGCAAAGTCATCCACAGACCATTTTTATTGACAAATTCAAATTAGGTTGGTGCCAAAACATTCTACAGTGGAATTAGAATGAGGGCAACCCAAACACATACTTAATGAGGACCCAATTAAGTCCAAACATGCTTCAAAAGAAGTGTTTAACACAAGATTTGCTAACACCAATGTAAAACACAAAAAAATTAAGTACTTGCAAACTTAACTCAATCAAATCTTTTAAATAACAAATTTCACCTAAACATGACCTCATCAACTTACTCTCAGAACTGCAAGTTTTGAAACCAAAACTCAGAGAAATCTAGAGCAACTACATTTCACTCGAACCTTAGCCAAACACACTAAAATGCACAGTTCACAATTGGTGAACATATCTCACACTGTACAACGATCTAGAAGCCCAAAATCTAGATATAGCAACTACCAAAAATCATGAACAACACCTCATATCCTCACTAGCATATCAACAAATCGTAGAGAAAAACTCAGAGAAAACATTGAATACCTACAAACCTTCTTTATTATAATTTTCTCAATATCCTCGACATATACAATCAATAACCAAAATTCATGACATCAATAGTAACAACAACCAGTTGACAAAGAGTTAACTAGTTGACATCAATGACAACACAAACATACTTGCAACAATAACACTATGTTTATGTGAGGAAATTTTTTTAGGAAACAACTCCATAAAGAAGAGATGCCCAATTCTATATTATTTTTAGTAATAAATATTACATATAATCCTTCCTTTCTCCCCCTTATTCTTCACTCTTTTAGTACATGCAAATAGAGTTTTCACACAAACTAATAATGTTTTCTTTCTACCACCATAACCCATATTTATATAGAATGTTCACCCTCTAAATGGGGTAACCAAGTTGGTTATCATATAATAATGGCTCCCTTGGAAAAATCCAAGCATTTAATGCATACAATAATATTTTGTGTAACTCCATTATTCACCTCTTACACATGGACAATTTATTTGTCCTTATAGACATAAATTTTTTCCTATCTTTCAAGGTAGTTACCATCTTCATGTGGAGGTGTTATAACCATCCAAAAAAACATAAAAATTTTCAAAAACAACCTCATGGGTATTTAGGCATCCAAAAAAATATTAACCTTAACAATTATCTTTTGATAAATGGTAACTTAATTATGGTAAAGAATTAGTTATCAATGCCTAGTGAAAATTAATTAATGTAATGGTAAGTCCTAATGATTAAAAATGTGTAAAAATGATGGTGAGTTTTTCATCCCTTATGAATTATGTACAAACAATATTAGGAATACATAATTAAATATATAATTTATAGGTTCGATGGCACTTTAATCTGAACAAAAAAAATCCTCTAGGTATTTATCCTACACAATTAACCTTCTCTATTATGGAAGAATTTTTCTTGGAATTTTTTATCATGTGAAGTAATTAACATTGGTCAGTATGGTGGTTTTATCAAAAACATGATAGAAATCAATCTTTTCCAAAGGAAAATCTTGTAACAAGTGTTTATTTTTTATATTTGGAAATAGATAGATAATTTTTTCAAGTTTTGAGGTTTGGAATATATTCCATCAAGGGTGATATTAAATTGAATTAGAGTAATTTGATATTTCTTCCCTCAACCATCATATTTTATTGGTCCCTCTCCTCAAGCCAGATTTCCTAATTCCTCCTCTTGGTTGTGAATAGTTCCTACAAAGTGTAGAAATCTCAGTTTGGCCATGTTTCCCTTCCCCATTAAATCAAGAGCTCTTCATGCATACTCAACATTTCCTTTTAAAAAAATATTTTTATCTAGTTTTAGGTTTCATTATATCTTCACCATATATTTTTAATATAAGTATGAATCTATCTAATAAATCTTCTAGACTCTATTCCTCTTCTTGTTTAAGATGAAAGAGGTCCTCTTTCCTATCACTTACCCTACAATTATTGATATTTATCTAGAAAAATGGTTTCCATTTCTTTCCAAGTGTTGATTGACCCTAAAGACAAGTCCCTAATCCAACATATAACGAAATCCCTTATTTTGAAAGGGAGTGTCTTAAATTTTTATATTGTCAATTTTATAATAATATGTCCAGAAGAGGACCTTAAACTCAAAAAGGAACTACTCTAGATATTTTGAGGCCATACCTCTAAAAGTGGGTAGGATGGAAGGAGAGATATTCTTCATTAGAGCATCTTCATCTAGATTTAAGTTATATGGAAAGGAAATATTCTTTCTACCCTTCTTTCATCTCTTCCATATTTGTTATGCATGATAATTGCTAAAATTTCTTCTATTTATTTTCACTCTCAATTATTTTGTGTGAGATATTACATGGGGTTTGATTGACTAGTTGATTTTGACAAAATTCTTCGACCAAGACTTATATTCCCTTAGGTTCAATGGTTGGTGTTTCAGGTTGGTGATTTTTGCAATAAATATTGTGTGGTCACCTTTTTCTTACCATGAAAAAGGAGTTGTTAATTTTTGGATCACTAATTTGGGTTATATGATTGTATTTTTAATGATACCTTGAATAAAGAAATTTTTCCTAGTGATGAAACCACAAAGTTATGCGACATCATCAAATCATGTACTCTAATAAATTGTTAGGTTTTCAATCTAAGTGGTATCTAATGGCTATATGAAATAGGAAATCAAATATCTCATTCCACTAAATTTTTTAAGCTACATAATAGAATAAATACTTATGTAGAAAAATATTAAACTATGGAAACATTCAAAACCTAAAGTATGAAAATATTTAAAATATAAACTATGGAAACATTTGAAATCTAAACTAAAAAAAATTGCAAATCCAAACTATGAAAATATTCTAAAGTTATTATAGAATTAAAACAAATAATTCAACTACTTGATTGTTTTGAGAAAGAAAATCTACTAAACTCTTCAAGATAACTACAATGAATGAAATCCTAAAGTAAAATTACTTGCTATTTTTTACAAAATACAACACTCATAACACTATGAATACAATGAACAATACACATAACATCAACTATTATAAATAATACTAGAAGAACATAAATAATACAAGAACAAAAAGATGCCAAATTAGATGGTTTGGACACATTAATACGTTTTAACATGCATATGTGTTCTTCTAGGGAGATGCCAAAAGATAATGGGGAGACACACTTCATACAGATCTATTACTAAAAATGAGGGGCCGGTATGCTTCAGGTGTTTTTATTAATATAAATATCATGATGTTTTTTTCTCATTCAAACACCTATGATTATACTGTGCAGGCTGATCTGAGAAAAGGTTGGCCTTTGCGTGCTCTATTTCGTTGTGGGCATGCATTCAGACCCCTCCGGAAAACAGCCAGAATCCCTTTCTCAGTATCCGAGTAATTCGTAATTTGGTGTTTTGAGACTGTGAGAGAAGTCAAGTGCTTCTATTAATTAAATAACTTGAAATATTTAATTGAGTCATCTTTCTATTTCCTCTTTTTTATTGAATTCTAACAGCTATTTAGTTGATTATTTATCACTTTTCTATTACAAATTCAAATAGATTAATTCCAGCCTATTTAACGTTATTATTATCCTGCTATATTCCATAAAATTAAATGGGATTTTGTTCACAATAAAACCAACGATAACGCCAACACTTTAATGGACCAGTTGTTTAAATTATGCTGTTTAAAATCAGGCACTCCCTTCAATGTTAAATAAATACTTGTTATTTAGCAACTTTTCTTTATATCATACTTTAATAGGACAATTACGACTTTGTTATTCATTTAAAAATTCATCTTTTCCCTCTTGCTATAGTTGATAATTGTTTTTGTTATTTAATTCATTCAACTTTTACGCCATAAATTAATTCGTTTCTTAATAATGACTGCCTTTTCTCCACCTTTTGGGTTAGATTTTTGTTGAATTTTTAAAATCCAATTTTCTTTTTAACAAATTAGTGATGTTTAGTGTGTATTATTCACTTGCCCATTCAAACTAAATGACTTTTTGGAATTATTTAGTTCCTCTCTCAGTCTTATCCTATCTCATTTAATTTCAACCATTGATTGAAATTAAAATCATTCAATCTTGACCATTCATTCAAATTCATCTTGTCTATAAAAGATGTTTGTCACTATCATTTTAACATCTTAGAAATCTAGAGTTTAGGCTTAAGAGACAATTTTCTTCAAAATTTTGCTAGCATAGACATAGGCTATTATTGCAATTTATAATCTGAGGGAATTAATCATTTAAAAGAAAAATGGAGAAGGGTAATGGAGGTGAACCATTGGTAACATGAAGATGTCAGTAATATTGTTGCTTTGTTGCTTTACATTTTCTTTTTTATATGTTCTTTATTACTAGATTAGGGATTTAAGGTTTTATTGTTGTGTTTAATGATCTTAACCTCGAATCTTCTTGATTACATTAGTGAACCTGATGTGAAGGAAAAAAAATTGTAGATTTTCATATAGTTTTTTTTATTTTGCAGGTTGAAGGTACGAAGTGACACATCTATGGCTCATAGTGACACAACTACTTTTATCCATTCAGCACATCTTTGGCCCATAGTGACACAACTATTTTAGACTAGGGTATCTTTTGAATTTGACTAATCTCTCAGTTTTTCTGTGCATTTTGTATTTTTTGGTTTTTCATTTCACTGTCAAACCCCTAATCACATCATGTTAGTCTCTCATTTTCTCGGATTTGGTCACTTTTTTCTGTGTTTTGCATGTCTAGGGATGGTTCACCACAACTGTTAGGGCTTCAACACAACTATCAGATACTTCACCACCTTGAAATGATACAGTTTCTAGTCCAAACAATGTAGTCACCATCTGGTACAATGCAATTATGAGCCGCAATTATGGTCTAGTGAGCCGCAACTTCCTATTGATTTTAAATTTAGGGTTTCAATCAAAAATTTGGATTTATGTCTTTTACATTTAATAGAATAGAGGTTTTATGTGTTACTGATGTTTTCTTTGTAGCATGTGGCATAAATCTTGGGAGGAATTCTACTTCATTTGTCGAAGACTAGAAATTAAAACTACTGATAGTGGTTTTACAAAGCTTTCCTTGATTAAAACTCTTTTTCAAATGTTTTTCTACACAAATTAATTAGAGGGGTTAATTAATTACCGGTTTGTTTGCTTTTAAGGTGGTAGGTGTATGCTCTCACCTTGTGCAAACTTGATGATCAAAATCTAGACCCACCATTTTTTGTGTGTTTAATCCCTTAGAGGACCTACCTCCTAACTTGTGAGAGGGAACAAACCAAGTGGTACTTTCATTTCATTCCACTATATAAATTATGTGGTTGTGATGAAAATCATCAATCACGTAATCTGGATGTCGTATACTGATGAAATTCTCCCTCAGTGTCCTTGAGATGTGTCAAAACCATTTCTAAGGAAAGGGCTAGGAGACCTCTTAATTGAGTGAACCACCACATGTATAGGCACCAGTATATCCCAAAACACTGATTAAGAAGCACTTGTTGTAGAATCCAAAAACCTTTTTTTTCTTGCTAGTGCAGGAGGTCAGACCTCTGAAGTTGCCCTACACTTACTCTTCATTGTCGAGACAAAAAATCCTCGGTCCATAAGATCTTCGAATCTTTGAGGTAAGATACTTTTGGGTGCACGTGTCATGTAAGGGGGAGAAAGTGTCACCAAAAACTCTATTTTTCTAACTTGTTTTAGTATTTGGAGCAATCCAAGTAGGGACTCAGCAAGTAGTATCCTCTTTCCAACCTAGGTTGTGCATGCTTACAACTGTTTTCAAAATTTGTTGAGACTAGTGAAATTTTTTTTGGGTCTAATCTAGGCCCCCATTCATACTTTTGCTTTGATTTTGTATCAAATTCACCCAAAACATTTTTTATACTATTTTTTGTGTGTGTTCAAAACAAACATTCTCAATCAAAAACATCACACCCAGAACCTATAACATTGCAACCTTGAAAACCTCAAAAGACTTTGCATGATCTCTGGAAAAACCAAAATCTCTAAGTGAAGATCCACATTTCACTTTTTCAAACATAGACATTGTAGTTCAAGGTCTATTAGAAAACACATCTTGAAGAACTACTAAAATTGAAACATATTGTTGAGAAAATTTTACCAATGCCCTTTGAGACACGAACCAAATTTACATATCCAAAATGAGCCTAGAAATTAAATTTTTTTAGACCAAAGACTTGCTTACCTCATTTTTTCATTTCATCACATTCATTTATCTTACCATCACATTTTAGGCAATCTTTAGGGTATCCTGCTTGCATTGCTTAGACAAATTTTAGGCCATTATAAAATTTTCCTCACTTATTATAGACACCCATCATTAGGTTGTATATACCTTTTGAAAACTTTAGAATAGAGAAAATTACCATATCTTGTCATAGTCCCATTGCTACAAAGGAACATTTTCATTGACCTTGTCATTTTCCACATTAGTCCTTGTCATTTTGGTGTAACCTTAAACTCATAAGTCTAGTTTTAAGACTTACCTTGTCAAAATTGTCACTCATCATTTACTCCTTAAGGCCATTGACAATCTTACTTAGAAACAATGGACTATCCTAGGTTGGCTAGTAAATCTTTACTTAGTCTCACAAAAGGTCCCAATTCATAACTTTAGCTATCCATACCATAGTCATATCATTTTCATAACATATTTTCTATCATACCATAACACCTTACAGTGGTATCATTACACATTTTAGACTTAATCATACCTTATATTTTGGAAATAGTGACATCAACATCTTTCAAATCTTGTCTATTATCACCTTGTGACTTAATATTGGTCATTAGGATCATTGCATACATTTTTATCCTTTTTCATACCCTAGATTGTTGTTATAGTGACATTATCAATTTTTATTGTCACTTTCAACCTTAAATCTTGGACATTATCATCATTAGGCAATCCTTTATATCTTGAAAAATCCAAAAAAACCTTAGCTTAGGTTGCATACCTTAGGCTTAAGTCATTCCTTTTCATTATCATTTTATAGACTTCACATCACCACCATGTCTTCAATTCACCTTGGTATGCTCTATAGTCAAGTTGAATACCAATTACTCCATAATGGTCAATACCAACAAGCCATAAATTCAAGAGAAAATGGATCAATTCTCCATCCCAGTCACCCACAACCCATAGTCAGTCATCTATCTACCCATATTACCAACAATCCATAAGCTCTAATCCTCCATCCATCTACCCTCACTATCAAGAGTCACTTAACACAATCCATACCATTAATCCCCAACAAACATCCATTAATCTTCCTTATCCTAACCTTGACAAGGGAAACTAACCTTCCACTAATGCATTCCAAGCCTCCACATCCTATCCACATCCATCATCCACTAATCCATTCCAATCCCATCCATCCCAATCTATAACTCCATCCAATAAAAATACATTTAGTTATGGTCTCCAAAATCACATTTCATTGCCTAAACCTTGGGATACATGTCAAAAGGAAAGTCCAAATCATGATAACATAGAACCCTATTCATGTCAAGATCAAAGTAGTCCATCCCATGACCCCATCCTTAAGTCCATCCAATCAGTCCTTCTAGATAATCATGGCATCCAAAATACACCTATCATTGATCAAGATTCTGTTCTCAATCATCCCATCCAAAATATACCTATTTTTTACCAAAATCCTACCCTTGAACATGAAGTCCAAAATGATCCTCTCATCAACATTTATGCCATTCATGATAAAAAAAAATTGATATTGATCCTATTTAAACTCCAAACACATCCATTTCCCATAATGAGACACTTTCCTCCTTTGGACACATAGATAGTCGAATAAATGAGATGGATGACATTCAAAAAGAACATGAAAAGTCTACTATGGATCAATAAGAACATAAAGAAACTACTACTGATAAATTCAAATAAGATGACACAAAAGCTACCATGGACATCCCAAACAACCAAGAAGACACAAGCATGACAAATAATAAAACAAAAATATCCTATCAACAAGGGTCATCTACTTTTATCAAATCAGGCTTTCTCACAGAAGAGAATATTCTGAGCACCAATTTCCACAATGATGGATTCGCATCTTGCTTCCAAAATGGAAAATACCCCATCACAAAAAAAATCTATCAGAGCATGTAGTATCAAGGAAGAGTACTAGGTCTATATGAGCAAGGCATCCGAGAACCAATACAATTTTATGAAAATCCTAGACATCAAGGTCTTGGCTATTCTCCAATCAGAAAAAAAAAAAAAAAAATGATGTTAGTGATACCTTTATGATACTAGGGGACACTTTATCCAATACAAACATCAAAATGGGGTTCATGAGTAGTCCTTGTCATAAGATTGTTTCCAACACTCCTTCCATCCATACCATAAACCATCATTCCATCATAATTAAACCCATCAATTAGAACAAACAAGAACAAAATTCTTACAAGTCTAAAGTCCAAAATAAAATATAAAAGGCCATTGAATACAAAAATCCAAGTGGACAAATGAATTTAAAATGGATTCCAAAGAAAAATGAATCAAGTAAAGAAAAAAATCCAAATCCAAAATTCAATCAAAATGTGGAGCCACAAGAAAAGAGGTCTCCCACATATGAAAAATGTCCATGTTCCTCAAAATGGTCACCATGCAAGGCATATAAAAGTGTTGGTTCCAAACACTATCCAAAATCCAATCTCCATCATCTGTCACCCCAAGTTTGGTGAATGAAAATTCCTACATCTAAATTGTCAAACACATCTACTATCATCCATCATAATCCTACATTGTGCCTAAATTCTAAAAGACATACCTCATGAATCTGTCACATCCTAGCAACAACTCTTTACCGTAAGGATTCTCATGGCACTCTATCGTGAGGTGTGTATTCTGATAAGGCCGACTCTAGTATCAACAAGGATCACAATGACATCAATCAATTGTATGCAAGTGTTATTATCCTAACAAGGAAACTACTTCATAAAGGTCATTATTGGCATATCATGGCCCCAGTCTCTACATCAGCACCATCAATGGATTCAAGACATTCAATGATTAGCTAAAATAGCAAGGCCATCTAAAAATATCAAAAATTAGAAAAATTTCACCTTGATGAAAACCTAGAAAATAGGCATTTTGGTGACACCAAAAAAATAAGAAAAAAAAGTATAGAGAAAAATTTCATCCTATAGTGAAAACCATGTTTATGGTGCTTTGGATAAGTACCATGATGAAAACCTAGAAAACAAGTGTCATGTGTAAGATCAATTATCTATGTGGACCATTACACTTGGGGGCAAGCTGTCTCATCTCCCATACTCTTCACATGACATTTCTTATGGAATTTCCATCTGTCCATCTAAGCCCTATCATTTCCATCCATTTTCCCACCTACTTCGATCTTGATAAGGACTAGGGTACAAACATAAATCATGCTTTGGTAAAACTTGTGACATGTCTATCCTTTGGTCATACACTATCCATGAAATATCATGTCATAGCCTTTGTAGAATTATCCAAACCTGTACCTCAGAGAAAATTTTTATTCCTATGTGACATAGTCCTTGGGGATCATATGCTAATTCTCCCACCCAATAATCCGCATGTCTCCTATCCTTTACCAAAATCAATCCATTATCTTTCCATACCTATTGTTGGACTTTGGCTTTCCCTTGTCATTGGTCTAAGGACTTTGATCCACTTATCCAACATCCCTCCATCATCCCATTCAATCCTGAAAAAGAATTCATTCCAAATGCAATAAGCTTAATCCATACAATCTTTCTATGCAACCTAGTACATAATCCAAAACAGTCCTTGGATTTTTTCCTAGCCTTACTGCAGACCTCGATCCTTTAGTCACTTTTTCATCAATAGGATATTTCTTTCCTAGTATTCACGTTGTTTTAGGATGTGTCCTTGTTGGTTATTTTTTTAGAACCAAACTTAATCGCACCATTTACCTATGGATCTGCCAAAATCCAATGATAAGTAAAGACAAGGATTGGCCAACAAACAAGTAAGGGTTATTAGGCCCTTCTACTCTTTTGGCTCTATGAAACCCATGAGGTTGATCCTAATAATGTTTACATGATATTGATATGTCATTTTATCATAAACATTGCAACACATAGATAATTCTCATATAATGGCTCAACAACCAGAATGTATCAAAGGAGTCGACAACTTCTTAACAACAGTTCGTATTTGGAGCTTGAGAATGGTAAAACTTAACATAATAGTAACCCATTTCAAAGAATTTTATTTAATAAATGGTTTGTTGCTGAATTAATCAACAAAATTCAGCATGATCACCTCACTTAGATTAGTGCCTCATCCTTGGAACAAAGTCAAGTCTATCATTTACATGATTTGATAGCAATTTCACACATGATATTATTTAAAGCCTTGAGAATACCGCATTACAATACTTCAACATTATATTCCAACCATCACTTCTTACTAGCATCCTAGTACACGATTTAACATAAACCTATACCTCCATTCAAGTATTTACATCAACTCTTTGAACTAATAAGCAAGAATAAAACAATACACCCATTGGAAAATAGTAGAGACAAGTAACATAACCCTTGATTATATTACTTATAGTTTATAAAACTAGTACATAGGAGAGAAAATGGTGCAAAACTTGCACTATTTTGTACTATATTGTCAATATTGCTATCAAGACTACATATGCATATTAGCAGACTCGAACCTAAAACTTAACACTAAAATGTTTAGTATATTCTTTACAATCCTCAGTGTAATGAATTCCATAACAACCGGCCTCTTAGTAACTGGCCTTGAATTCCCATTTATAGAATATGGGAGCAACAAGCTTTAGGCCAAATTACCATTTTAGTCACATTTTCATTTGACACTTAATTTCATTTCAGTTTCAAAGATTCCCGAGACGGTTACATTTTCTCATTGCCAAATGGGGGAAAAGCAAAAGATAAAACTCCATATCATTCATTGAAGAGAATTAACCAGCCTTCCAAAAGGCATCGTTTGTCATTGCAATAGCACAAAAATCACTCGTGCATGTCAATCAAAGAATATTCTCCATCAACACCTAAGGAAAGAACTTATATATTAATCAGAAAAGGCATATTTTCCATCGAAGCAACAGTGTCCAACACTTCTCCTTCACATAAGCCAAAAAGGTTTCCACGTTAGCATCAAAAAACAAAAATTATACACTCACCAAAAGATATGGACCTTCCACTGTGGTGGAGGTGTCATCAAAAATAAAAATAGAACTGGGGTGCTACTCTAATTCTTTAGAATTAGACTAAGCACGCCCACTCCACATTTCTGCTAAAACTAGAGAAGCTACTACCCCTCCATCATCAAAATCCTCTCGTGCCACCAGAGTAAGAAGGTAGCAGTCATACTCTGGGTCAGTATCTCCTTCATCACTCACAGGTCTATCTGAATCCTCCATGGGAGAGTTATGCCTCCCCATATAAGAATCATAAGCCTTGTGGTACTTATTCTACTTCTTCCCACAAGACTTAGCCAATTTCCCACCAAACTCACCTTGGTCATGACCAACAATTCCCCTCCTCAGGTGGTAATTTCTCTTGACACCACCCTTCTTAGTTTTATTATGGTCACTCATCCTACCCTTTGATTTTTTAGGGGCTCCTAGTGTGCCAAGTTTAGTTTCAAGCGCATTGTCCTGGGACTCAAGCACACTAAGGCTCCTAGACCTCCTAATTGGTTGGATAGAATCACTAGGCTTATTCATTCTTACAGGACACAAAAAAAGAACTAGCAAACCTTCACTTGCAAAAAATCCCAACGACCAATACCCTCAAATTGAATTTGTAGAAAAGAACTCTCAAACCCACATAATACTAACTAGCCCAAACTGCAATTGCCAGAAATTAAACTCTTACCACCCTAGGAAATTAAAACTCATAAGCCAACTCATGCACAATTTAGAATAGAGTAGGTATGCATACCCACTTACCTAGGACAATGACTTTCAATTCCTTTGCAATTACTTGCTCCAGACTCATGTCCCTTCTCTGGATCCAAAGCGATTAATCATCTCTTCAAAAATTGAAAATGGTGAGATAAAACTATAGGAAATCCTCATTAAGTAGAGTGACTGGAGTGTGTAGCCATTAATGATCAAGAAAGGCTCGCACGAGTGAGCTAATAATCAGTTGCTCAGCTTTGAATCCCAGCCATCAATTTTTTTTATTTAAAACATAATCAAGGATGCTCCTCAAGCATCACCACTTTCTTTTTCGTCTTTACTTGGACACATCGATAACCCCATAAAAAACCACCATGTAGTTATCCATTCCATCGCTTGTTGCAATAGTTCCCCTATATCACCTCCAAACTTCGGCAACAAGCAACAATACCCCAATCAAGGGAATATTCCTCAAGGTATACCCCTTATCCCTTGTCACAGAAAGATAACAATACTACATAAGTGTTTCAATGAGGAAAACTTTCAGGCGATGCCATAATACGTTCACGGGCCATCACTCATCGCTATAACTAATCTAGAGCTAAGGCTGCTTTCAGCAATGAGAAAACTCAATTACAACACCAAATTTAGACACATGGCCTAATGACACTGTTATGCCTTGCATAACCACCCCACTTTGATTTGGATCAAAATGGGTCCCCCTTTCTCTTTTGATTATTTTGCTTCTGGTTACTTGCTTTCCTCTTTGAAATTCTTGTGTTTTCCTCCTAATTTTGACTTTTGATCTATATGATTTAATTCTGGGTCTGTCTCAGCTTGAATTGGTTTTCTTATTGCTAAAAATTGAATGAAATAATCATAAGCAACATAATGGTTTATTTTAATATGTTTCATATGCTTCAGGACTGATGTAGACCTTTGTCTTTGCAGGATTAAATCACACACGTGATGATATTAGCAAAAGGGGCTCAGTTGCAATTCATTCCTTAGTCCAGTTGGTTACAATTCTCCTCTAAGAAGAAAGTCAGCAAGACCTTACAGGTGTCTTGCTGACTACCAGTGCATTCTGTCAACCTGCATCTGTGTTGCTTATAAGCAAGACCCCGGAGAGGTCACAGCGATCAAAAGTCATATGTAGATTCTTATCGGCAAAGGATTTTCATTGTTTCAACAACTGGGGAATTCCTTTCGACGAGAGAAATCATCACTAGAGTGGGGTCACAGCGAACTGTCCATGTCTCATCGACCGCTGTCAAAAGGATTCATTTATCGGCGTAAGGTTTTCTCCGCGCCAAGAGGTCTTGGAAAAATTTTCAAGCCTCGTCGACCGCCAAAATAGCAAACACACTTCGGCAAGAGTTGTTCTCTTCGGTATGTGCTCTCACTGAATGCCAGGTGTCTTTCCGACAGGGAGGGGTCCCATCAAAGGTTTAAGGTCAATGATAACTTTTCCTTCGGTAGGAGATCTTGCCAATTAGCATGGGTCTCACCGAAGGGAGTTGCATTCAGCAAAGGATAAAACCTTCGGCATAATTTCTAGCCGAAGAGTTGGGGTCACAGCGACAAAAATGACATCGGCAAAACGGAGTGGCTTTGGCCAAAGGTCCCACCGATGTGAGGTTGTCTCACCAAAAGGACAGAAAGATCTTGCCGAAAGATCTAAGGTTCGGCGAGATCTCTCATCATTTAAACAACCTCTCCTTGAACTCAAATGAACACTAGGCGAAGGATAGGACCTCGATGTAAGGTCTTAGTGAAGTTTGAAGGTCACGCCAAAATGAAAGAACTCGGGGAGACTCGAGAAGAATAAAAGGAATTCGGAAAAACATCTGGGCGACTCCGGACTGTCTCACCGAAAAAGAAAAGGAGCTCGAGGAGAAAGGAGGGGTCAGGGAGACTTCAAACGAATGAGGTGTTTTCATGATGACTTCCTGCTGACCCAACAGGCTCCTACCGATAGGAAGATGAGCTCAAAAGGAATTTTCCAGGAGTTCTCGTCGAAAGGTGGGTGTTTCACCGAAAGAGAAAGAGCTCAGGGAGACTCTGAACAAAGGAACAGGCTTGATAAGAGAAGAGAAAATCAGGGTAAGGCCTCCTCGAGAAATTACAGTCTCCCCAACATTCGAGATGAACCCGCCCAGTGAGTCTAGCTTTGCCGTATCTCTTGTCGACAAAATAGGTTCTGGGAGAAAATAAAAGGGCTCGCTAAAAGATTTGCATCCTCGCTGGGAGGTCTCAGTGAAACAAGGGAGTCTTGCCGATTGGTTTTGTGAGCTCAATACGACTTCTTCAGCTCGCTGAAATGTCTTGCCGACTGTTTTGTGTCATGCCAATAACTGCATAATGGAGAATTCACATCAGGGAGACATCGATGGTGTCTCACCGACATGCGATGTTGATCGAACCACCTTTGACTGCCTGAGGAGCTTGCTTGGCATATGCCCGACCAATCAGAAGGAGCCCAAAAGAGTCACTTATCGGTCCCTTTCATCGATTGACTGCCCCTGTGATGAAGAACAACAGAATGTGAGCGAAACGGATTCCTTCTAAGATCCAAAGGCAATGGATTGACTCGGATGAAAGGTTTAAATCTATAGGAAGGCTCAATAGCATTTCTAGAAGAATGGTCAAATGCACAAAGAAGTCCAAAACAGAAGGAGGTTGAAGGAAAGAAGAAACTGTGACTTGTAGGGACAGCTATAATGACCACTGGCAAGGAGGTAGATCAATATTAATGGAGATATTCTGAAAATTCAAGGTGACCCCAACAGAATTTGAAGATGGACACGGAGACAGGAGAGTAAAGGCTGTAGCTACAAAAGATCTAAGGTCGTCCCCGGAACAACTTTTCAGCATGGACAGCAGGGCTTCACATTGAATGCAGTTTTGACTTTCCTCAGAAAGATCTGAGAGCTGACTCTACTAGATGCAGATATTTTGTAAACCATAGTGTAGGGGACAACAAATTTCTATTGGTACATTTTCTATATAAGGCATTCTTGCCTCTTTGTAAGGGGAGATTTTCTAGAGTTATCACTTCTAGATTAGAACTTCTAAGGTTAGAGAACTTTTAGAATGACAACTATTTAGAATTGGAACTGTTAGGAGTTTGTCAGTTAACAGAAGGAGATAGAGTTGCATCTTGATTCTCAGTAATGAGAGCTTCTCTGGTCTTCTCGTTTAGAAGTTATATTTTAGTACAGATTGTAATGTATTTTCTAAGTTCTCTTAGTGTAGTTGGAAACAATCTAGAGCTTCAGATTCTCTGTACACTGGTGATTGTGCCAGCTTTGTCAATATTGCTTATCTATTTTACTAACAGTAGAAGCAATCAGATTTTAATCTACTTCATCTTGTGTTCCTGAATGATATTTTTCTTAATTGATCATTTGATTTGTGAAGTCTTCAAGGAATGAAATGTTATTTGTGTTTTATTTCAATGGTAGCTAAAAATCTGTTATTCGAATTAGCACTGAGAATGATAGAGGTTGTGTTTCAATCACAAGCTTATCTTGTTCTTCAGTTTTAGTTTATAATTCCTTGAAGTTAACAAGTCTGGTTAAGATTGGATGAACTATTGTTCTTTTCTATTTCAAAACCCTGATCTATCTTTTTATATTTCTTTAAAAAAACCCTGTTAGAGTAGGTTTTATTCCATGCTTGATCTTAGAACAATCCAGAAGCTCAACACCAGTAGGCCCCTTGAATATTACTGTTGCATTGACCACTAAGTAACATCAGCACAGTTAAGACCCAACTACAAAGACCTTTGGAGCTAAGGCATCCATGTGTTGCCTTTATCTTTCAGGAGAAGCAGAGTAGCAATATTTTGTTTGCATTGTTGGTGTGCCAAAAGACCCATCAACAGGAATTGGCCCTAGAAGGAGGGCCTAGAAGGGAAAACTGGATAAAACTGGGTTTTTCTCCCCAAAAAGGCCTCACAGAGTTCTTCGATCAACTGAAAATCCATCACCTTTCATAGAACTCAAGACCCCGACAAGACACACAAGTCACAAGACTGGGGAAATTATCATACCACCCTTATCAACTCCACTCACTCCACTAGTTTTTTCACCAATACCCTAATGGATACCTATTAATCCACCATCACATCCATCTCAATTGTCATCACAACTAGTTTGACCAATCCAACAGCTGGCTCAACCACCACCACCCCCACCAATGGCGTTCTTTCATAATAACCCCTCTCCATTGGGGAATATTCCTAGAGGTTTCCATGATATTCCCAAGAACCCTGAGAAATTCTACCCTAAATACATTCATGGGGAGTCAAGGAGTGTTGAAGAACACATACACGCTTTTAAGGATGCTTGTGCAAGAGCTCAAATAGCTCATCATGATGTAGTTTGTAGGTTGTTCCCTTATTCCTTAGGGGACACGGCATACAACTAGTACCTTAATCTTCCTCAAGGCTCTATTCTGACTCGGACAGATTTGGAAACTGCCTTCATCAATCAGTTCAGGGTCTATGTGGATCCAGCTCTTTTATATCATCAGTTTGCAACCATAAGGAAGGAACCAGGTGAATCTTTTCCTTTATTCAATACCAGGTTCTAGCGAATGTATAGGAGATTACAAGATCCCTATCTAGTTACTGAGAATAGTGCCATTCAGGCATACTTTAGGGTTATCGATCCTTTGCTAGGTTTGTTCCTACAAAGAACTTATCAACCAGTTGATATTGATTCCCTATCCAAAGTTTATCACTTGGCTATTAAGCTACAACAACAAACTAACTCTCAACCAAGTTTGGGAGGAGGTTTTCCTTCACTAGGGTATCGTATGTCTAGCCCCACTCCTTTATTTAACACTATCCCAGGAATGTCTCCTTCCCACTATGGGCCTATATCCAAATTGCAAAATCAGCCTCCCATTCCATTCTATGCTAATAGGACCCCTGACCCTTTTCAACAACCACAGGTCCCTCAAGGTCCCTAGGGTCTTCATAACCAAGTTGGAACCCCGAGTCATGTTGATCAGCCACTTATTTCTAAGGCCGTTGAAAGTGAAAGGACAGTCCAACTTACAAATGAGGTAGAAACCTTGAAGAAAACACTGTCTCAACTTACCAATGACATGGCTCAACTTTGATTGAACCCCTCCCAAAACCAAGGTAACTACCCCAATCAAAATAGCAGCAACCAGGGTACTTATTAGAATAACAACAACTACAACCAAAGAGGTTATCAAAGCCAAAATAGAGGGTACAACTAGAGGCCAAATAACAATAGACAGTGGAATATAGGGCCCAATAATGGTGGAGTTCCTCATAGCTATCAAGCAAATGAGGAGAGATCACATACTGCAAATGTGGCTGACCTCAATTTCATGACTAACTGGTGTAGGCTGCATGATATGGCGACCCATTCTGAGGTAAACTGCCCTTAGATGGAGAAAGTTGTCAAGATGGCACACGAAGATTCCCACACATTCCAGGGGTATTCAAACAAAGGAGGTGACTCAATGGATATTGCAATGACTTATGAGCTCTTTGACGAGGATCCTTCATTCCCAAGACAAGAAGAAAATGAACCAGAGGAGGATTCATATGATGCCCAGGATTTTCAAACAAAGGGAGGACACTTCCTAAGAAATCAAAGTAGGGGGCCATTCACTACGTCAACACCTCCTAATCACATGGTGCCTCCAAATCAAAATGTTTATAATAATCCTCCTCCACCAAAAGGCCCACCCAACCTCCATAACAAGGGTAATTCCTCTGCTATTTTCAAAATTAATTCAAGTTATAATATAGAATTTTAAATTGTTTCTAAGATGTAGAAACATAAAACTTCTTTGTCATATTTTGACATTTTAAAGTGGTGCCCTGCTCAAAGGGAGATAGTGATGAAAGCTCTAGAACAAGCTGATAAGTCAAAAGGAAAGAGCAAGGTGGCACCTGCTGGGGATGTGAATGTAGCCTTATACAAAAACAAGGTAGGTACTCCACCTTTCCTCTTAAGTTTAAGAATTTTGAGCAAGAACCTACATAACTGTTTATTGGATTCAGGAGCTTCGGGTAATGTTATGTCATTTTCCATATGTAAGAAGTTGGGATTAAACCCCATTCAGACAAATAAGAAGGTCATTCAACTTGACAAAACAGAGGTTAATGTGGTAGGGGAATTAAGAAACATACATGTTCAAGTAGGATCAGATCCTAGGATCCTAACCAACATAGATATTCAAGTAGCAGATATTCCTGAGACCTATGGTATGCTACTAAGCAGAGATTTGATGAAAAGCCTAGGGGGTATCTTTCCCTTGACTTTCAACATATGTGGTTTCCATGGAGAGGGATTCCTACTCAGATTAGGATCGAAAGTGAGCCTCGCCTAAAGCATATCATCACGGAATATGATTTCCCCAATGAGGTAGCCTATTTCAAAACTAGGATAGGTGTTTATAAAAGAGAAGAAGCTTTAACCTTTTCTATTTTTGATCCTAAATAACTACCCATACAAAAGCCCCCTAATCTTATAATTGACAAAAATCAATAGGCATTAGTCAAAAAACTACAGCAAGATTAGTTGGTCTTGGGAGAAGATGTAGATTTGCAAAGTCTCATGTTCCCCAATTGGTGCAGGGTACACTACCAAAGTCATTCTGAATTGACTTGTCCACCTTGCATTGACATTTTAAATCATGTTTCCCAAGCTGACGAAGCTAGCTCAAGTCACCCTGAGATCCTTGCAGACTGCTTCTCATTTGAAGCTAAAGAAGCAGCCATGCTAACCAGGGATAGGATACCTTCAACTGAGGTTCCTTCTCAAATTGAACCCACCCCAAATACACTTCCAAATCAGCATGTTTTTGAGGAGAAACCCCAAGATGCAAGTGAATATCTAGAGGATAACTGTGGGTCACATAATACATCTGTGTAGGAATTGGAAATTATACCAAAGGAACTGGTTGAATACCCGTCCCTTATACCTGATGTAAAAGATCAAGGAGTCCCACCCCTGACTCATTTAGATCAAACCCCCATAACAACTTCAAAAGAATCAACTCCAACCCCTGATCAGTTGTGGACCCTTACCTTTGATGGATCCAAGTCCAAAACTGGTTGTGGTGTTGGAATTGTACTAACCAACCTGAAAGGGAAGGTTTTCTTTGCTTCTTAAAGGTTGCAATTTGGATGCACTAATAATGTAGCTGAATATGAAGCCCTAGCTCGAGGACTAATGTTTGCACACAAGAAGGTCACTGCCTTGATGGTCAAGGGAGATTCAGAAATAGTTATCAAGCATGGGCGTAGCCAATAAACATGTCACAATAGAAGGCTGACAGCTTACAGAAATCGGGTATGGAACCTAATTGAGGACTTTGATGCCTTTGGGATTACCTTAATCCCTAGAGAAGAAAATCAGGTAGCTGATTCACTAGTTGTTGCTCCAAGCACCTTGGAACATATGCAAGGCTCCAAATTCAAAAGATTCTCAGTGGATTTGATGTTCACCCTAGCTTTTCCCGACAATATCAAGAATTTTAAGGTCTTTGATGATGATCGACATATTCTGACCTTCTTAGCAAGCTCAGATGTTTTTGAGGGAAAAATTATTGATGATTCCAATAGAGATCAAGGGGATTGGAGCCCTGAGGAATGTGATACAGAAGGAGTTCTTAACTTAAAGAATAATAACATTCCCAAAGGAATGGTGGCTTTGGAGAGAGATTTTGACTCAGATTCAAGGGCTCGAGAGAAAATATCAGCTGAAGAAAAGGGAGGCGAATATGAAACAGTTAACTTGGCTGATGGTGGCCCTAAAAGGAATGTCTATATAGGGAAGGCCTGCCCTGAAGCAATTAGAGAAGACATACTGAGGGTGCTTAAAAAGGATATTGCTGTGATTGCCTAGGGGTATGAAGACCTCCAGACATTTGATGCTTCTGTTATGACTCACACTATCCCCTTGAAGCCTGAGGTTAAGCCCTTCTGACAGAAGCAGCGCCCTATCAATGCCCTGATTGAGCCATTGATCTATAAAGAAGTTCAGAAATTATTGTCTACAAGGATAATCTTCCCTGTGTGCCATTCAACATGGGTGGCTCACTTAGTCCCAGTCTGTAAGAAAAGCGGGGAGATTAGGCTATGTGTTGACTTCAGAAACCTAAACAGGGCTTCAAAAAAGGATAACTACCCGCTTCCTTCTCTGGATGAAGTCTTGTAGACTGTCAATGGAGCTTAGATGATGTCATTCCTGGATGGTTACTCTGAATACAATCCGGTAATGATCAACTTTGAAGACAGGATGAAGACGGCTTTCACTACAAAGTGGGGAACATTTGCATACAGAAGAATGCCATTCGGTCTGATAAACACTGGAGCAACTTTCCAGCATGCCATGGACATAGCCTTCAAGGTTCTAATTGGTAAATGTATTATTGTTTACATAGACAACCTAACAGTGTTCTCCAAAGACTGATTGAACCACGCTGTTGACTTGGCCAAAGTTCTCGACAGATGCATCCAATATGGCGTCTCCTTGAATCAAAAAAAATACATGTTTGGAGTCTCAGAGGGCAAGCTTTTGGGACATATAATTTTAGAAAGGGGAATATCAATCAATCCAAACTGAGTCAAGTCCATTCTTAAAATCACCAGGCCAGGAAGTAAGAAAGAAATGAGGTCTTTCTTCAGGAAAATCAACTTCGTGAGGAAGTTCATCACAGGCTTTGTAGAGATTGTAAAGCGTCTTAACGAAATGATGAAAAAGGACACCAAGATAGAGTGGATGGAGGAGGCGAAGGCTGCATTCGTGCGTGTCAACCGGTCCATTTCAGAGGCACCCGTGCTCACCAGCCCCAACTATCTTAGACCATTTTACATCTACTCTTTTGCTTCGGAACACTCGTGCGTAGCAGTGTTAACTCAATAAGGAGTAGAGGCAGAGGAGAGACTGATTATGTTCATGAGCTCTCCGTTCAAAAATGCGGAAATCAAATACCCGCCTCTTGAGAAGCAAGCCTTCACACTAGTTTGGGCTGTCAAGAAGTTCCAGCATTATATTCTTCGAAGCCAAATCATTGTTGTAGTTCCTGATGCGGTTGTGAAGTCCCTATTGATGCAGAGTGAGTTGGGTGAAAGGAGAGGCAAATGGATGGCCATCTTGTAGGAGTTCGATCTGGAGATGCATCTTATGAAACTTGTCAGGGGTAAAGGTTTGTCTAAATCCATGGTGAATGTTGGTGATAACATTGTTTGTCAACAATACACAACCCAATCCTTCTCCAACGATCCCTGGTATGCTAACGTTGTCTATCTGATGCTCAACAATCGACCTCCAAAAGTAATGAATTCAACTCAAAGGAGAGCCCTCAGACTGAGGAGCTCTCATTATATGTTCAAAGGAGGTTCGTTATACAGGAAGAATTTAAAAGTAGTATACCTAAGATGCCTGGAACAGCAAGAGGCTAAGCAGGCAATCTCTGAGTTTCATGGTAAACATGGCACAGGTCATGGTTCTGCAGATTCATTGGCACACCAGATCCTCAGATCTGGTTATTACTGGCCCTGTGTATTCAAAGATACCCATCAACATGTGAGGACATGTCATGTCTATCAGATTTCTGCACCAAGGGAATGCCATGCAGCCATGCCATTATAGCTCGTCTACGAGGTGAGGCCATTTTCCTAGTGGGCACTAGATTTTATTGGAGTGATTAACCTGAACACTTCTGCAAGACATAAATTCATCTTGACTACCATTGACTACTACACAAGGTGGATAGAGGCTATACCCTATAAGAACAGCACCACAGAGGTAGTGATCAAGCTCCTCACCGAATGCATCACTACAAGGTTTGGGGTACCTTTCGCTCTGGTATGTGACAATGGCTCTACCTTCTCTTCTGCTGAATTTATCTCTTGGGCATATGATCACAAGATTGTCTTAAAATATTCTTCAAATTATTATCCACAAGGCAATGGAGTTGTAGAGTCGACCAATAAGAATCTCTTAGGGGTCATTAAGAAACTATTAGAGCATAACCCTAGAGACTGGCATGCCCAGCTTAGATTCGCATTATGGGTAGATAGGACTAGGATTAAGGCTACCTTAAACACCTCACCATTCAAGCTGGTATATGGAAAAGACTTGTCTTTCCTATCCATTTGCAAATACCTATCCTTGAATTCATGCAGAAATTCTACTCTAGTGACAATAGGATAGAGGTCAGGTTAGCTGCTTTGTTGAAATTAGAAGAGCAAAGAGATGTGGCCTTACAACAATTCTTTAGGCATAAGGCTGTTGTCAAATGTTGGTTTGAAAAAAGAGCCAAGATAAAGGCTTTTAGGATATCAGACTTAGTGTTGCTATGGGATAGGGCTGGTGAAAAGAAAGGCAATCACCAAAAGTTTGACAAACTCTGGTTAGGCCCTTATCAAATTACTAAGATCCTAGGGGAAAATGCTTTCAGACTGAGTAGCCTAACTAGGGAACCTATTCCTTTGCCTGTTAATGGGCAGTTCCTCAAGCACTATTTTGAATCTTGAGGTTTGTTAATTTTTGTCCTGTATATAAGTAATTCGTTGTTCTTTATGTAAATAATTTATCTTGTCTCCTGTTTGTAAATAATTTGTATTTTTGTAAATACTTTATGTGTTTCTGCTTGTCAATAATCTGCTACTCCTTGTGTAGGTAATTTACTCTTTGCTTGTAAATAGTTTGTTGCTTATTTTTTTGTTCTTTCCTTTTGTCCTTTGTGTTTCCTTTGTTGTTTGGCCTTTGTTTTGTTTTGTTCTTTTGGGTTTTTCAGTCCTTTCCACCTAAAACTATGGGATGTTATTTGAAGCATACTTTGGTCATTAGGAGAGAAGTGGTTTAGATATTTTTAGGTTTTCTGATCAGATGATTTTTGTCCTCAATTCGTTGTTTCATGCTTGTTGTCAATAAAACTTGTGGAAAGTTTGGAAAACAAGGTGCCAAGTAAGAAATCCTTCATCGGCTCCCCTGAATCTGCCACAAATCATTAAAATTGTCTCCTCTTGTAATAGTGTATCTATCCTAGGACTATGGTGTTGCAAGATTTGAGTGAAAAATCTGATTCCCAAGTGTTGTCTTGAGGTCCATTGTAGTTTTCAACCTAGATTAGATGTTAAACATCTAACATATTGAAAAGAACTAAAGTGAAATGTCTGAAACTCTATGAGAAAAAAAAAAAGACAAAAGAAAAGAATTATCTAAAGAAAAAGGGAATTCAATATGAAAGGGTGATTACAGTATCTCTACCAGGGCTATGGACGCTTGATTGATAGTAGAGAAATGTTGTGAGGAAACTAGAGGTATCTTCGTCAGGGCTATGGATGCCTGACTGGCAATGGAGCAATGCCCAGGATATCATTGCATAACAGCTAAAGGGAATCAACTCATGTAGGTCAAATCTTGCAGATTGTTGTCTGAAAGATGAGGAAAACTTCATGAGAGAGTGATGCACAATCAAGCACACACATAGATTCAGGGGGTAGCCATTGATTGACTTACATTTGAGATCCTAGCTCTACCTTGCTTGTTATAACTGACCCAACTAGAGTTGTGATGTTCATGAACCAGGAGTTCTGGGTAGCTGAATCCTTCAGATTCATGAAAATGGTTAAACCATTTTCCCAGCCAAGTAGCCATTTGTTATGCCTTGCATAACCACCCCACTTTGATTTGGATCAAAATGGGTCCCGCTTTCTCTTTTGATTATTTTGCTTCTGGTTACTTGCTTTCCTCTTTGAAATTCTTGTGTTTTCCTCCTAATTTTGACTTTTGATCTATCTGATTTAATTCTGGTTCTGCCTCAGCTTGAATTGGTTTTCTTATTGATAAAAATTGAATGAAATAATCATAAGCAACATAATGGTTTATTTTAATATGTTTCATATGCTTCGGGACTGATGCAGACCTTTGCTTTGCAGGATTAAATCACACACATGATGATATTAGCAAAAGAGGCTCAGTTGCAATTCATTCCTCAGTCCAGTTGGTTACAATTCTCCTCTAAGAAGAAAGTCGGCAAGACCTTGCAAGTGTCTTGCTAACTACCAGTGCATTCTACAAACTGTGTCTGTGTTGCTTATCGGCAAGACCCTGGAGAGGTCACAGCGATCAAAAGTCATATGTAGATTCTTATCGGCAAAGGATTTTCATTGTTTCAGCGACTGGGGAATTCCTTTCGGCGAGAGAAATCATCACCGGAGTGGGGTCATGACGAACTCTCCATGTCTCACTGACTGCTGTCAAAAGGATTCATATATCATCGTAAGGTTATCTCCCCGCCAAGAGGTCTCAGTGAAACTTTCAAGTCTTGCCGACTGCCAACAAAGCAAACACACTTCGACGGGAGTTGTTCTCTTCGGTATGTGCTCTCACCAAACGCCAGGTGTCTTGCCAACAGGGAGGGGTCCCATCAAAGGTCTAAGGTCAGCGATAACTTTTCCTTCAGTAGGAGATCTTGTCAATTGGCATGGGTCTCACCGAAGGGAGTTGCATTCATCGAAGGATAAAACCTTCGGCATAATGTCTGGTCAAAGAGTTGGGGTCACAGTGAAAAAAATGACATCAGCAAAATGGAGTGGCTTCGGCCAAAGGTCTCACCGATGTGAGGTTCTCTCACCGAAAGGATAGAAAGATATAAGGTTCGGTGAGATCTCTCATCATTTAAACAACCTCTCCCCAAACTCAAATGAACACTCGGTGAAGGATAGGACCTCGGTGTAAGGTCTTAATGAAGTTTGAAGGTCACGCCAAAATGAAAGAACTCAAGGAGACTCTAGAAGAATAAAGGGAATTCGGGAAAACTTTTGGGTGACTCTGGACTATCTCGCCAAAAAATAAAAGGAGGTCGAGGAGAAAGGAGGGTTCGGGGAGACTTCAAAGGAATGAGGTGTTTTCACGGTGACTTCCTGCCAACCCAGCAGGCTCCTGTCGAAAGGAATTTTCCAAGAGTTCTCGCTGAAAGGTGGGTGTTTCGCCGAAATAGAAAGAGCTCGGGGAGACTCTGAACAAAGGAACGGGCTCGGTAAGAGAAGAGAAAATTGGGGTAAGGTCTCCTCAATACATTACAATCTCCCTGACATTCGAGATGAGCCCGCCTAGTGAGTCTAGTTTCACTGTGACCCTTTTTGACAGAATAGGTTCGGGGAGAAAATAAAAGGGCTCGCTAAAAGATTTGCATCCTTTCCGGGAGGTCTTAGTGAAACGAGGGAGTCTTGCTGATTGGTTTTGTGAGCTCGATACGACTTCTTCAACTCGTTGAAACATCTTGCCGACTATTTTGTGTCTTGTCGATAACTGCATAATGGAGAAGTTGCATCGGGGAGACACCGATGGTGTCTCACCGACATGCAATGTTGATCGGACCACCTTTGACCACCTGAGGAGCTTGCTTGGAATATGCCTGACCAATCAGAAGGAGCCCAAAAGAGTCACTTATCAATCCCTTTCATTGATTGACTGCCCCTGTGATGAAGAATAATAGAATGCGAGCAAAACAGATTCCTTCTGAGATCCAAAGGCAATGGATCAACTCGGGTGAAAGGTTTAAATCTAGAGGAAGGCTTGATGGCGTTTCTAGAAGAACGGTCAAACATACAAAGAAGTCCAGAACAGAAGGAGGCTGAAGGAAAGAAGAAACTGTGACTCGTAGGGACAGCTATAATGACCACTAGCAAGGAGGTAGATCAATATTAATGGAGATATTCTGAGCATTCAAGGTGACCCCAATAGAATTTGAAGATGGACACGGAGACAGGAGAGTAAAGGTTATAGCTTCAAAAGATCTAAGGTCATCCCCAGAACAACTTTTCAGCATGGACAGCAGGGCTTCACATTGAATGCAGTTTTGACTTTCCTCAGAAAGATCTGAGAGCCGACTCTCTTGGATGCAGATATTTTGTAAACCCTAGTGCAGGGGACAACACATTTCTATTGGTACATTTTGTATATAAGGCATTCTTGCCTCTTTGTAAGGGGAGATTTCCAGAGTTAGCACTTCTAGATTAGAACTTCTAAGGTTAGAGAACTTTTAGAGTGAGAACTGTTTAGAATTGGAACTGTTAGGAGTTAGTCAGTTAATAGAAGGAGATAGAGTTGCATCTTGATTCTCAATAATGAGAGCTTCTCTGGTCTTCTTGTTTAGCAGTTATATTTCAGTACAGATTGTAATGTATTTTCTAAGTTCTCTTAGTGTAGTTGGAAACAATCTGGAGCTTTAGATTCTCTGTACACTGGTGATTGTGCCAGCTTTGTAAATATTTCTTATCTATTTTACTAACAGTAGAAGCAATCAGAGTTTAATCTACTTCATGTTGTGTTCATGAATGATATTTGTCTTAATTGATCATTTGATTTGTGAAGTCTTCAATGAATGAAATGTTATTTTTGTTTTATTTCAATGGTAGCTAAAAATCTGTTATTCGAATTAGCACTGAGAATGAAAGAGGTTGTGTGTCAATCACAAGCTTATCTTGTTCTTCAGTTTTAGTTTATAATTCCTTGAAGTTAACAAGTCTGATTAAGATTGGATGAACTATTCTTCTTTTCTGTTTCAAAACCCTGATCTATCTTTTTATATTTCTTTAAAAAAAACCCTATTAGAGTAGGTTTTATTCCATGCTTGATCTTAGAACAATCCAGAAGCTCAACACCAGCAGGCCCTTTGAATATTACGGCTGCATTGACCACTAAGTAACATCAGCACAGTTGAGACCCAACTACAAAGACCTTGGGAGCTAAGGCATCCATGTGTTGCCTTTCTCTTTTAGGAGAAGCAGAGTAGCAATATTCTATTTGCATTGTTGGTGTGCCAAAAGACCCATCAACAGACACTGCTCCCCTTTAATCCATTTCCTTTTCCCATTGTAGAAACTAAGAAAAGTCGCGAAACACTTCTACGATGGCGCAACACAAAGACAAGATAATACTCATCGCTCATCACTTAAAAGAAATAGGAAGTTGAAATGTTTCAGTGATAGGCGATACACAAGGCCTACCATGCATAGCAACTTTCAGCAACCATGAGTAGCAACTTTCAGCAATGCATGATACAAAGAGAAAAAAAGGTGCATCACTCATCATGGTAATGAGCCCGATAGCGAAAGTAACTTCAGCGATGAGCGATCACTTAAGTGATTGAAAATTGCACGTTTAATTAAGATGTTTTAAGAGAGGGGATCTCATAGGACAACACATGATAAGGTCTCAAAATAATTTTCAAAGAAAAGGATGTAAAGGCCAAAGAAGGCCGGTAATTCAACCTTATAAAATAAATGAAATTTTGAGGACCTAGGCACGTGAAAAAGTTTAGCGATGAGTGCAGGAGATTCCTGACCATAAGAGGCTAGTTACTCAATGAATTTTAATGGCTTAGGTTGTTTTCAACATGACTGGGAACGAGTCAAGAAATTCAATGACAGATTATATCATCTCAAAGGGTGATAGACATAAGGGTTTTTAAGAAGGCTCCAACAACACAAAACCCTAAAGCCATGATACTAATGAAACCATAAGTCTAGAGATATGGGATTAACAAAATTCTAAAAAATTTAGATATGGAACACAAAGCATTTTAGGGGTTCCATCAGTGGCTCTTGTTGGGGAAGTCTATTCCCTTATAACAAAGTGAGATCCAAGAAACTTAGGTTGGAGTAGACCAATCACAAAGAACCAAAACCAGGACTTGCCCAGACAAGGCAAGAGAACCAGACCAAAGCAACCAACATATATACTAGGTTTACCAAATTGTATAATGTACTCCTCACTTCAAAAAATTTAAGAATCCCCCTTTGTATATACGAGCTTTTATCCTACACTCTATAATTCAATAGGCTTCAGCTTCATATTGGTTAACCCAAGCCCCCAAAACTTAGAACCATTCCTTACCTCTATCAAAAACCCTATTCTTTGCTATTTGCAGCCAGCCATACCTAAAAGTATTGCCATGAATTTCCCAACAACTAGCCCTATTGTGGCCATTGCAACTAACCATAATTACCATATGCTTGAATTTACCATTTTCATCACTAACCCTACCCAACTGAGGACTATAATCAAACTTTAACTGAAATCTGTGATCAATGTTGCATCTTACCTTGTTCGCTTCATAATTACTTTCCACCATATATTCCTCCAGCTGGACTAGAAATTGAAAAAAGTCATAGTCCACTTGATCATTGACACAATAAGGGTTGACATAAATTTCAGTTTGCACATCAAACTAGAAACTTTCATAGTCACTTGTTAAAAATCCTCACCCGGGAACATATGTTTTGACCCCTTGAAACTGCATTGTAATTCCATTTTTGATAACTAAGGTTTACTAGAAAGTTCATATAAAACCTTGGAGTCATCCTTTGGTATCTATCTCATGCTAGATAAAAATTTATATTGTGTGATGGATGAGAAATGTTCATACACAGGAGTATTCTCAAACTAGTGTTCACATCTTCTTGAGCACTGTAAACCTGCCATACTGCCATATGCTCCACTACTTAAGGAAATTGATTCACCAGAGCCCATGGTATCTTTGCTCTTATTCAGATCAAGATCATTACCATAAACACTATTGTCAATTATATCCCATGCATCAAATAATACCTCCATTTCAGGCTCAATAACATTTTCCAATTTACCCTTCAAATTATCATTTAATTCAAAGCAAAATGTTTCAAAAGATGGCACAAATAACTTGGGGTTAAAAGAGTCAATAACAAGGCACGTGTGTATCATCAATTGATATGTATAAAGACTCAAATGTGAAGGGATCCCTACAATCTAAATGGTTTTCATTAGTAACTGAACAAGCTTCCTCATTTATTTCCTCCTCAAGACATTCCTTGTCAAAAACAATCATGTCCATTTCTACTACAAAACTTGCATATTCCACCTCTTCTTCATACAGGAAATTTGGAGAAACTAGAACATGATCTTGCTAGTTAATGCCATAGTTTTCATCATTTTCAACCCTGTGCTTAGGCTCAGGATATTGAATACATACATTCTTGTCTTCAAACTCATTATCATTCACAAGACTAGCACTCTCTATCCTTGATATAACTGGATTGCACTCCAGGTATCCATCACATGGAATTTGTTTATTCACTTATAAGGGAAAAACTTCATGAGTATTAGTATTATTGCATCCTTCATGCAAATCAAATGCTTCCAGATCATCATCATAGAGAGATTTATATTCTTTAGAAAAGTAATCAAAGACCTCAGTTTCCTCTTGATCATTATTGCAAGGGAACTCATCATCACCCAAACTATGCTCAGAATGAATACTCAAACTCTTATTCTCCATGCCTTCACTATTGACTTGTGATGAGACCACAAAAATTCTTTCAAATGTATCTTCTTCCTTGTCACCAGTATATTGACTTGCACAGAGGCTAATTTTGAACTAGTTATAATCATTGTCTTCACCTATATCATGAGATAGATGTCTATTCTATGAGACACCCTTCTTACTTACTTGCACTGCATTATGCTTCTCTACAATAGGACAACCACTATTTACATTTTGGGTTCTCACACTTTGTGCATGATCACACTTAGATTCCTTAGCAATTCTCATCCAATCAATCATTTGATCAAAACCCTAAGGCTTCAAATATTGTGGCAAAGTACTCAGTTCTAGCTCAAAGATTTCAAAAAATAAGACAATGCATACTGAATCCTAAGTCTGAACTTCTTGGTAATTTCCAACAAGGAATCCAAAAATCTTGTAAATAGGTCATATGATGATTCTCCTTAATATCTTTTCATACTAGATAGTCTTTGAAAATAAGACATTTGATCAGCATTGCTTAAGCTTTGTTGATGTTCAATTTGCAATTCACCATTAGTTGCACTAGGTGATGGTGGACAAACAAAAATAGTAGAAGTACCATTATCATGACAATCATTTCTAATGTATGATCCACTTGCAAGAGAGGTACTAAAATAGCCTACACTCGTACCCATATCCCTTTCATCATCGAATATCTCAAATTTTTTTCAATGTCCATGGAAATTTGATATGCATGATGCAATGTTGTGGGCTCCTTATCTCTCATCAAATAACTCATTTCTTCATCAAATGCACCCAAATATACAATCAAACACTCTACATCACTTGGTCTCATATTTTCAGGAATATCTCTTATTGCTTTCGCAAATCTGAGGTTGAAAGCTAGGACTAACTCATTTTCATCCTTTTGAATTTCCATGAGTTTTTTCCTTACTAAGCTTAGACTAATCCTCTCACCAAACTATTCTATAAATGCTACTATGAATTCATCCCATGAAGAAATAGAACACACTGGAAAACATGAGAACTAATCTCTAGCATCTTCCTTTAGTGATTGAACAAAGAATTTCATGACCACATCTTTATGATCTATCACATAATCTCCCACCAATCCATAAATGTATGCAAATTCTTATAAGCTGATTCAGAACTTTTCCCTATAAATTTTGCAAAATGCCCCCTAACATTATCAGGAACAAGGTTTGGAAAACCCTAAATACCCTCAAATATCAATGGTGTATACCTCCCAATATAGAAATTTTTTTGATGGCATGACAAAGGTTGCATGCCTTGCGTGTTTCCACTTGAAATTCTAGAGGGAAATACAGAGGAATGATACATTTTCTTTTATCCCTTTACAAACCTCAAATATCAATTTCACAGTTCATCATTCATTGCCTTACTCCTTGATTTAATCATGACCTTAAAGTGCACAACCTAAATACATCTATTCTTTTAGATCTTTCTAATGGGAAGATTTTAATAACCATCATACTTCTTACTCATAATATAGAAACTTCAAACTATATCTCAGAAGTATGAAAATTAATCACTACCATTCCCTTTATTTGTGCTCAATTCACATAACAGGGAAACAAAATTGTCTCCAAATCACTCAACATTGTTTTCACACAAATTTATTGCTTCTTAAAAACCAAAACAAGGGAAATACTTGGATATGTTGCAGCTACTTTTAATGATTCTTTATACTGGAAAACTTTGCAAATCTAAAGCCTTCATCATGATTTCATCAAGTTCTTTGCATAGAGTCGCCACCTCCTTCTACAGAGGAATAAACTTTGACAAGATGAAGTCTCTTTCAAGGGTTGATTTCACTTTGAATCTTCTCCAAAATATGAATCTCACACAAATCCTTTATGTCCTTTGCAACACAATGCTTTCCATGTTTTAAGTACTCGAAATCTAACCCAGATGTTTAGATTCAGTAAATTCTTGGATTCTCTCAAGATAATACTGGAATCCTTTGAAATTTTCTCTCTAGTTTCTCTTCAGGGTAATTCATCATGTGAGCTCAAGTATGCCTCATCTTTTCTCAGCAATTTTCATTCCACTTACTAGATCTTCTCAAATAATACACACTGGTGTAGAGATATCGGAGTCGCCACCCACATTTAGTAAGAAATTATGAAAATATTCATGGAATTATGGTAGATATTAATAGAGCTCATGAGTTTCAAGGGAAACATAGAAAATTCTTGCAACATTTATGAGGATTGACTCACTGATATCACAAATAGACTTGAAAGATGAATATGAACTAGCAAAACATTCGACTCTTTGATAGGACAATTTGCAACCCAATTTCTAAGTATGTTCCCCAGTAGAGTCAATGATTTGTTGGTTATTTTTTTAGAACCAAAGCTAATCTCACTATTTACCTATGGATCTCCCAGAATCCAATGATAAGTAAAGACAAGGATTGGCCAACAAACAAGTAAAGGTTATTAGGCCCTTACTTCTACTCTTCAGGATATGTGAAACCTAGGAGGGTGATCCTAACAATGTTTAATGTATATTCATATGTCATTTTATGATAAAAATCACAACACATAGATAATTCTCATATGGTGGCTCAACAAATAGAATGTATCAAAGGAGTTGGCAGATTCTTAATAACAGTTAATATTTGGAGCCTGGGAATGGTAAAACTTAACATAATAATATGTTTTAGATAATTTGATTTAATAAATGGTTTGTTTCTAAATTAATCAACAAAATGTAGCATGATCACCTCACATAGATTAGTGCCTCATCCTTGGAATGGATTCAATTCTAACATTTACATGATTTGATAGCAATTTCACACATGACATTATTTAAAGTCTTGAGAATACAACATTACAGTACTTCAACATTATATTCCAACCATCACTTCTTACTAGCATCCTAGTACATGATTTAACATAACCTATAGCTTCATTCAAGCATTTACATCAACTCTTTGAATTAATAAGCAAGAATAAAACCATACACCCATCAAAAAATAATACAGACAAGTAACATAACCCTTGATTATATTACTTATAGTTTACAAAACCAGTACATAGGAGAGAAAATGGTACAGAACTTGCATTATTTTGTTCTATATTGTCAATATTGCTATCAAGACTACATATGCATATTAGCATAATCGAACCTAAGACTTAACACTAAAATGTTCAACATATTCTTTACAATCCTTAGTGTGATCAATTCCATAACAACCAACATCTTAGTAACTGGCCCTGAATTCCCATTTATAGAACATGGGAGCAACAAGCTTCAAGCCAAATTACCATTTCAGCCACATTCTCGTTTGACACTTAATTTCATTTCAGTTTCAAAGATTCCCGAGAAGGTTATATTTTCTCATTGTGAAATGGGGGGAAACCAAAAGACAAAACTCCATATCATTCATTGAAGAGGATCAACCAACCTTCCAAAATGAATCATTCGTTGTTACAACAACACCAAAATCACTCATCCTCATTGATTAAAGGATTCCCCATCAACACCTAAGGCAAGAACTTATATATTAACAAGAAAAGGCATATTTTCCATCAAAGCAATGGTGTCCAACACCTCTCCTTTGCACTAGCCAAAAAGGTTTACACGTCAGTATCAAAGAAAAAAAAGTATATGCTCGCCGAAAGATATGGACCCACCGCTATGGTAGAGGTGTCATCAAAAACAAAAACAAAACCAGGGTGCTACTCTAATTCTTCAGAATTAGAATAAGCACGCCCGCTCCATGTTCTTGCTAAAACTGTAGAAGCTACTACCCCTCCATCATTAGAATCTTCTCATACCACTAGAGTAAGAAGGTAATGGTCATACTCTAGGTCAATATCTCCTTCATCACTCACAACTCTAGTTGAATCCTCCATGGGAGAGTTGTGCCTCCCGATATAAGAATCATAAGCCTTGTGGTACTTATTCTTCTACTTCCAACAAGACTTAGCCAATTTCCCACCAGACTCACCCTGGTCATGACCAACAATTTTTTTCCTCAAGGGGTAATTGCTCCTGAAACCACCCTTCTTAGTTTTATTACAAGCACTCTTGCCCTTTGGTGTTGTAGGGGCTCCCGGTGTGCCAAGTTCAGTTTCAAGTGCATTGTCCTGGGACTCAAGCACACTAAGTCTCCTAGACCTCCTGACTAGTTGGATGGACTCACTAGGCTTACTCATTCTTACAAGACACAAAACAAGAACCAACAAACCTTCACTTGTAGAAAAGAACTCTCAAACCCACACAATACTAACCAACCCAAATTAAAATTGCAAGTAATTAAACTCTTATTACCCTAGGAAATTAAAACACATGAGCCAACTCATGCATAATTTAGAACAGAGCAGGTATGCATACCCACTTACCCAGGACAACCACTTTCACTACCTCTGCAATTACTTGCTGCAGACTCAAACATTCCTTCTCTAGCTCCAAAGTAATTACTCGGCTCTTTGAAAATTGTAAATGGTGATATAATACTTTAGGAAATCCTCATTAAATAGAGCACTGGAGCATGTAACCATTAATGATCAAGAAAGGCTTGCATAAGCAAGCTAACAATCAACCACTCAACTTTGAATCCTGGTTGTTGATTTTTTTTTATTTAAAACATAATCAAGGATGCTCCTTAAGCATCACCACTTTCCTTTTCATTTTTACTTGGAAACAATGATGACACCCTAAAAAACCACCATATTAATTATCCATTCCATCGCTTGTCGTAGTAGTGTCCCTATAACACCTCCAAACTTCGGTGACAAGCAACAATACCCCACTGAAGGGAATATTCCTTGGTATACCCCTTATCACTTGTCATAGAAAGGTAACAAGACTACATAAGTCTTTCGATGAGGAGAACCTTCTGACGATGCCATAATATGTTCACGAGCCATCGCTCATCGTTGTAACTGATCTGAAGCTGAGGGTGCTTTCGGCGATGAGTAAACTTAGCAACAACACCAAATTCAGACACATTGCCCAATCACACCACTCCCCTTCAATTCATTTCCTTCACCCATCATAGAAATTGAGAAAAGTCATGAAACACTTTTGCGATGGTGCAAAACAAAGACACGATAATACCCATCACTCATCACTGAAAAGAAATAAGAAGTTGAAATATTTCAGCGATAGGTGATACACTAGGCCCGCAACCATATCACTTGTCACAATAATCAATCACAGAGGGTAGCAAATTTCAGTGATATGTGATACAAAGAGAAAACAAAGGCCCGTTTCTCATTGTGATAATGAACTCGACAACAAAAGTAACTTCAGCAATGAGCGATCACTTAAGTAATTGAAAATTGTACGCGTAATTAAGATGTTTTAAGAGAGGAGGTGTCCTAGGACAATGCATGATAAGGACTCAAAATACTTTTCAACATTTAAGAAAAGGATGTAAATTCCAAACAAGGCCAATAACTAAACTTTATAAAATAAAGAAAATTTTGAGGACCTAGGCACGTGAAAAAGTTCAACGATGGGTGCAAGAGATTCCTAACCATAAGGGGCTAGTTACTCAACGAATTTTAATGACTTAGGTTGTTTTCAACATGACCAAGAATGGGCCAAGAAATTCAATGATATATTATATCATCTCAAAGGGTGATAGTCATAATGGTTTTTAAGAAGGCTCTAACAACACAAAACCCTAAAGCCATGATAACAAATGAAACCATAAGTCAAAAGATATTGGATTAACAAAATTCTACAAAATTTAGAGATGGAACACAAATCATTTTATGGGTTCCATCACTTCCCACATCAAACAACTTCTTCATCATCATCATCACCTACCAATTGGTTTTCAGCTTGACTAGTGGCAAGATCATGTTTGTCCTTAGATTCTTGTACATGCTTGCTCCCTTTCTTGTGGGTATCTTTCATATCCATTTTTTACAATCCTTATAGTCACCCTTAATTCATAATAAATTTTTCCTCCATTATCTTTGCATCTTCCAAAATAATGATTGGCATTATGCACCATAACACCTATCTCATCCCACCCTTAATAAATTGGTCTTATACCCAACTAGGGGAAAATACTTTTCTTTCATTTTCATGGGATTCCCACCTTGACATTGGAGGTCAAATATTCCCAAAAAGACAAAAAATCACAAAACCTCAAAAATACAGAAACATCAAATATTTCGAAAAAGACAAAAAAATCATAAAACCTCAAAAAGAGAAAAAAATCAAAACTTGTCAAAATTCAAAAACATCTAAATAGTTTCAAAACCCAAAAATAGAGTCAAATTTATTCACATCATTCCAATTCCTATCGAACTATGTTGCCTCTATGACATCACGTAGCAAGGCCATTTGTCGATTTACCCCTAAGGCATTAGGTCAGTCCTTTTAGTTTTTTCAAATAAATATCAAATCATGATTTAGTTCTTTGTCAATAAAAAAAGTCAAGTCATGTCAAACTATAAGGTATCTACATGTATAATTTAGTTAAGGCCATCAATCAATGAGCCCCTGAGGCCATCTAGGTTAGTCCTTTAAGGTTTATTGGGTTAGTCACAATAAGTTAGACATTGTCATCAGACACAAACAATCATCAAAAACTTCAACACAAAAGTTAGGAAACAACAAGGAAAACTAGTCAACACGTCTTCAAGTACAATCAGTCAAGTTGTCAAATTAGGAAAATATCAAACCAACATTAAGACAATTTAAACTATGTCTTATACAAGATGTGTCCTTCCTGAAAATAGGCATTGTCATTCAAACTTTTTCATTTTCCTTATATAGGTGGTCACATGATCGAAACCAAACTTGATGTCTTATACATGTTTCTCCTCCTGAAACTAGGCCTTGTCAAAACAATCAACCCATCACTCACAGTCAAATATTGGCAAACACTTATTGCAAAACAATTCCTAGAAAACACTCTGAATGGTTGTTGACTTTGTTGGTTTATTTTTTCTTATCTTTTCAACTTGTCTTTTGGATCATGTTACTAGCTACCTCAAGGATTTCCCAAGAAGGATTTAGAGGAGCGATGATGTCTCATGACCCATCTTTTCTTTGATTGTTGTTTACAATTTGTCTTGACAAAAATATTGGAGCAACTTTTCTCTTAGTATGAGTCAGGACATTCCTTGTCTGTGATTGTCTATTTTGCAAATAGATGACCTTGCACACCTTGTTCTATATCATACCATGGTGTTTTTTGTCCTTGTAGACACTTAAATAAACTTGATTGATATTATGCATTTGATTCTGATACATTAACATCATTTCCTCCTAAATCACTTTCAACTAACCAATTAATTAATTAATCAACATTATTTAGTTAAATTTGCCAATTTCTACTATTAATCAAATAATTAAATTTATTAGATTAATTCACCTTTATTTTGACTAATGTTCATCATATTTAATTAAATCCAATCATTTAATTAAATCCCCCTAAGTCCTCTCATTTGATTAAATAAATCAATTTATTTTAATCAAATCTCACAATCGCCTAACCCATCCAAGTTAATTAATTCTAAATTAAGTAACTCTAAATCACCTTTTAATCATCTTTAAAAAATCCTCTAGCCTTTAACTCAAGAGTTAAATCAACCCATGGTCAACTAACCAGGTTGCACATGAAATTCATTTCTTTTAATTATCTAATTACCCTATTTATCCTCACAATGGCATATTCCTAGGAATATTCCTCTCAACTACCTCCTAATTCAATTTCCCTCCAAAGGTTTTAAATAACCTCTTACACATTCATAAATACCTCTTACATCCATTTACTCCTCTTACACTCTCAACAACATTCTCTTACATCCTCAAACATTCTCATTTATTCCTCTTACATCTCCTTTACTCTACACATTCCCCAAAATGTGCTCCACCCTCATCCAATTGAATTGTGACAATTCACATTCCTATTGGCTCCCTTTTTATCCCACATTCACCAATTTCTCTCATTCTTCAACCCTTGAGTCCTATAACTAGAGGCTTCCTCTACACAATATGGATCCACAACTTGAAGCATCCTCACTATAGGCATTTTCACTCATAGTATTCGCCATTTTCATCACATTTGAGCTTGTTTCATCATCTTAGGTACTTGGAATCAACTAAATCATTGGAGCTTACCAAAGGGATTAGAAAAGGGATTCTTTCCACATCAAAGGATTACCAATCCCCCTATGGGATGAAGGTTTAGTTGTTTTTAAGTTTATTACATGTTATCTTTAGTTTGTTTATGCTTTCGTTTTCATGTTTTTCATATTCATTTAGCTAAGAATCTCATAGGGAATGCTAGATTTTTTATTCTAACATGATTAACTATTGTTTTTTTGTCTTGTGTTAGCAAATTAAAGATTTGGTGTTCACATTTAGTGCTAGGAGGGCTAGCCTTTTTATTTTGACAAATTTCACTTCAAATTGACATTTTTGCAGCTATAGCAGGGCGACATCGCCTTTGCTTCATTCAGCACCGCTTTCACATACAACATCGCCTTTATTTCTCGCAAAGCCCCACCTTTATCTTCAATGACATATTTGTCACATCACGTCACATTCACGGGTTTCTATCATGTCACCTTTGCAATAAGGTCACTTTTGTCTGCTCAACTTTTTTGCTAAAATTCTTCTTTTTGAAAGACCATCGCCTTTGCTTCTGCCTCACCTTTGTTCCTACAGTATTGCATTTTTTTATCTCTATTTGATGTAGAGCACCGCCTTTGCATTTCACCAAAGCACCATTTCTATTTTCAGTGTCACCTTTTTCACCCCATAGAGCATCATCTTTGTTGCCCAGTGTCGCCTTTGCAAATTACGGAGGAAAATCAATTTGGAAAAACAAAAGCATTTTTTAATGCTCATTGTAATAGCTTATGCTTACCAATTCTTCTTTTCATTTTCTACTTTAGGACCAACTAGCATTAATTTGGGCTTAAAATTAACCATCAACTCAAGTTTTTCAAAGTTGGACTAAAATTGAACATTAGGAACTTAATCTTGAGAATCAAAAACATTTCTTTAGCATTGGTTGTCTAAATCACCCACATATTTCAATTTGGATCTAAAATTGAACCCCATGCTAGTGTGAGGAAAAGACATTTTGTGTGCTCCTTCCTTACGCTTCACATCAACTGGGCAGTCAAACTACAAATGTACTCGCTTGGTTTTGTCTATCTTTAGAGGGGCCTACCTAAGAGACACATCCGAAAGGAGAACTCGAAGAAAAATCCAACCTATTTTTCACTCAAGGTTGGTATATAAATGGATAAGACTAAACTGTCAAGTCCTCATGGTATGTAGGCCTTAGCCATATAGTGTCATTCAGAATGGGGTACTACCGTAAAAAGTATAAGAGCCCCTAGTAGGATTGCTTAAAGCCTTTAGTGGCTTGTTGGATGCTCGTAAGGTGCCATGTCCCTGAGTATCCGAACTAAGAACCAATTTGTTTAGTGACCAAAAAGCTTTATGCTTGCTAGTGCAAGAACAATCATTCTAAAGCCACTCCACATTCCTACTATATAGGCCTTAACCATATAGTGTCATCCAGAATGGGGTACTACCGTAAAAAGTATAAGAGCCCCTAGTAGGATTGCTTAAAGCCTTTAGTGGTTTGTTGGATGCTCGCAACGTGCCATGTCCCTAAGTATCTGAACTAAGAACCAATTTTTTTAGTGACCAAAAATCTTTATGCTTGCTAGTGCAGGAACGATCATTCTAAAGTCACTCCACATTTGTACTATTCAAAGTAGAAACAAAAAAATCTGTAGGATCTCCAGATCTTCAAGATTTTGAGATTCGGTGGTCCCGAGAAGTGTGTGTCGTGGAGGGGAGTGATTGTCGCCAAATCTCAAACTATTTGCTTTGTCTTAGTGTTTGGAAAAATTTGAGTGCAGACTCAACAAGTAGTATCTTTGAAGCCTAGGATTGTACAATTTGTGAGTCAATCAAACACATTGCTTGGATCTGAAAAATTGAAACAAACATTTAACAAATCATCAAAATTTCAAACCCTTTGGAAAGAGTGAATAACTTTGAAGGGTCCAATTATTATTGCTTGTCCCTAGGGATTTTATCCTTGAGGCTTCTAAATATTTGGGCTCATATCTCAATTTACTCTTCTCAAAGTCAACCTAGGGAAACTATGGCTTTGACTCTTTGATTTTCACATAATGGACCTTTTGGAATGAAAAGGGGCCAAGACATAGACATTTAGTTTGGAATTTAAACAAGATGTGTTGATTTGGTAAAAAGAATCCATTTAATCAAGATAAAAGGAAATTGAACCCCACATATGTGTTTGTTCTCATGATTTCCCATAAAATCAAGATTCCAAAATAAAAGTCTATATACCATCACTTCAAGTTTAGGATTCATACTCAAAAGGCTATCAGAATATACATTAGAAAGTGCAACCTAAGACAATACCATGAGATAAGCAAGAAGGTAACAAGGTTTTATAGATTTATTACACTCAACAATCTAGACATCTATGTGTGACCAATGACATTAGTATAGGTTAACTACACCTGATCCATACGAATTCAAGGCATATTTAACCCACTAAGCATTAATCCCAATAAGATCATTCACTGTAAACAAAGACAAAAAAGCCATTAAAACTAACATTATAAATCATGAAAGCTTAAAAAGCATCTAATCTAAGACATTGAAACTTATCCTATTGGGGGAGTGGTGTCGCATTGATGTGGAATGGCGACCCTTTCCCAATCTCTTGGATAATGGGCTTGTTTCAATTAATTTTATTAAAGAAAACTGATAAAACCATTGATAGATGTGTATGAAAACATGATTTAAAGCTAAATAAATATGGTGCAAGCTATTTTAACATGATTTATGCTAAGATGATTGATATGGGTGTATTCAAATCTACTCTAAATGTATGCAATCTTAAAAATATTAAAATCCTAATTAACAAATAAGCTAAATTTATGCATCTATGTTATCATGGAAGCCATTAATGGAAGCTTAAAGTTACTATACAACAAAAATATAGTAAATTTGAGTAAATTATGAGTGTGAGTGTGAGTGAATTCAACAGCATAAGTTTGCAATTGAAAGATGGATCCATTTGTCTCCAAATAGTGTTCTATTTATAGGAAAGAAAATGAGAAATGAAGGGTTGAGATAAAAAAGATCAATGAACGGTCAAGGATGAAAGGAAGAAGAGGCATGGATCATGGATTCTCATCAACAGGTGAGAATACAAGATGATATTCAATCAAGGTTTCTCATTTGTTCCAAACAAACACATTTTTTACCTACACACAGGTCACAAGGTAACTTGCTCAAGAAGTCACAAGTTTAGCTTGCTCAAGAAGCCAAGTGATAATATCTCTTTTTCAAATGATTGGAGAGAATATTCAGGTGCAGGAGCACCTTGGTATTCCCATGCCTCTTGGAGGTATTTCTTGTTTTCATTGTTTTTTTTCAAAAATTTTGAGATGTAATAAGGTTACAAGAACCATCTTTCATGTCTTGTAACAAGTTTTGGATTTGGAGTCAAGTCTTGTTGTATGAACAAGGCCTCCTTCCTCACCATGTAACCTTGGTTCATCTAGGAAAACTATAGAATCAAAATTACTTGATGTACCCAGGTCCTTGAGGGGAGTTTCCTTGAAATTTGAAGTGTTTGTGGTGTCTTTTATACATTTGAATACACCTTTGAAGCCTCATTTCAATCGGGCTTTTGAGAAGTAGTAGTCAATTGCCTTAACTAAGCAATTAGGGGTCTAAGTGGAAAAGGTTAGTTTCCAACATCCACCTAATCCAAATTTATATTGGAGGACATTGAGCATGTGTGGGAAAGCTTGAAATAAGCCTCTTTTGGTCGAGGCATGGTTGATGTTCAAGAATTTTGGAGATCTAATGCACATACACTCTATTTTCTGGAAATTCTGCATACAAATTCTTTGTTTTCTTGCATATTATGGCCTTTGTATGATCTGTATGGGCTCAACCCTATTATGGTTGGAAAGAGGAGACTGTTAGCTTTCATTTGAAGGTGGTTTGGTGAATTTTCATAAGGTATAAGAGGAGTTATCTTCATTTTAGTAGAAGCAGGTCAAGAAACCCTCAAAACTAGGGTTCTGGCCAAAAAATGCCTCTATCCTCCCCTCCCATAGTTTAAAGTTTCTAATTCTTTGTGGGATGGAAGGTATTTATGTCTATTTTTTATTTTTTTAAGGTTCTAGAGAATGTCCTATTGTGTGGAGGAGATTACAAACTCATCTAGGTCTGGCATCTTCATGTGATAGGCCTAGCTTATAAAGCAAAAGTCTGAGTTTTGCTTGTTTTGAGAGATTTTGTTCAAGGTGGCACTTAGGAATTGTTGGAATGGTTGCAATTAGCCTATAGGATTTTGGAACAAGGATTTGGGGAGAAGGGGAGAGCCTAGGTAACTAAAAGCTAGTCAAGTTCAATCAATTAGGCCTCTTGGGGACAACGATAGATTGGCCCATGGTTTCTTTTCCATCCACTATCAAGAAGTAAAACTTTGAGGTCTTGTAGAGGCACATTATGGTTTCCTAAAAGTAGTATTTTCCACTTGATATATTCTTGTGGGTGAAATTTAATTAGACTGTCCTACCGGGCAGTGCCACAAGTAATTGAGGGTAGAGAGGCCTAATAGTATGAGAAATGAACTCATGGGGTTTCCTAAGTGTTATGGTGTTTTGATTTTAGTCTATTAGAGCATGTTCCAAGTGGTTATAAGCCTCTAAGTAGTCTAAGATTCAAAGACCCTTGGTGAGTTGAGTTTTCCTTATAGAGGGATAGTGATTTGGTGGTGTATTGATAAGAGTATTTAAGAGAAGAATTCATAAGAGAACCTCTACCATTTGAGATTGGTGTACTTCCCTACTCACTCTGCATCAAAGTGGTATTAGAGCAAGGTATGACTATGTAAGAGTAAAGAAGAATTGTGTGTTGAGGTGCTTGAAGAAAACAATGCCTCCTAAAGGTGGGTCTATGGTGGTTACAAGGCAAAAGAAGGCCTTAAGAGATATGATAGAGGCCTTAGAAAGAAGGGGAATGTTGAGGAAGAGAGTAACTCAGAAGAAAAGATAGAGGGTGGAGATTATACCAACCCTGAAGAGTAGATCCCTCCTGAAGAGAGAAGGTTCATTAGAGCCTTGAAGACAATAAGAGCATAAGCCACCAAGGTAAAGATAGACATCCCTATGTATGGGGGAAAGATGAATGTTGAGGCACTCCTATAATGGGTAGATGCCTTAAAAAACTACTTTGAATATAAGGAGATGGTAGAAGATAAGAAGGTTAAATTTGCAAAGACCAAATTGAATGGGGCTGCCTTGACTTGGTGGAATTATCACCAAGGAGAAAGAGTGAAAGAAGGAAAGAACATGATTACTTCATGGGACAGAATGGTGAGTAGATTGAAGATGCAATTTCTTCCTGCAGATCATGAAGTGCAAGTATTAAGGAAGCTACAAAACCTGAAGCAAAAGGAAATGGACATGGCAATCTACACTGAATAGTTTCATAAACTTCACATGAGAGTGAGAAAAAGAAGGTCGCTAGATATTTGAATGGCCTAAGATTTGCAATTCAATATGAGATGATTCTAGTCACTCCTAAAATAGTAGAACAATGCTTTCAAGTGGCATGTAATGCAGAAGAAAAGTTGAGGAAACAAGAGCAGCAAGGAAGGGGTAGAGGTAGAAACTCCAAAGGAAGAGGAAATTTTGGTGGTTGAAACCAATCACAAATGAAACAAGGGGAGTCAAGTGGAAAAGAGGAACAAATTCAAGATTCTAGAGGAGGATTCAGAGGTAGGAGGTCTAATGGAAGAGGCTCCAATTCATTTTCTAGAAGGTGCTACACATGTACCCAGTTTGGGCACCCATCTTTCAAGTGTCCTGAAAAGCAAGCTTCAACCTCTCAAGGTGCAGGTAGGAGGAACCAATTGGTACAAGAGGAGGATGCACAAAGTGCAAATTCACCTTCTAGGCCTGTTGATCCTGAATTTGGAGAGAGCTTGATGATGAGAAGAACACTTCTCAAGGTGCCAAGTGCCAAGGAGCCACCACAGAGGAAGTCCTTATTTAGGACTACATGCAAATATCATCGTAAAGTATGCAAGGTAATTGTATACTCAAGATCCACTGATAATTTAGTGTCTCTTGAAATGGTTGAAAAGTTAAAATTGAAAAAGGTTCCTCACCCTACCCCATATAAGGTGTCATGGTTGAATAGGGAGCAACACATGCTTGTTAATGAGAAAGTTTGGGTAGATTTTAAAATTGGGGAGTATAGGGACATAATTTTGTGTGATGTCACTCCCATGGATGCTTGGCATCTACTCTTAGGACACCCATGGCAATATGATAGGCAAGCCCAACATGATGGGCAGAAAAATACATATACAATCAATAAAGATGGGCAGATTTTCACCATGAATCCCTTAACAGATGAGGGAGTAGATAAGAAAATTGGGTCTAGTATTATGGTGGTAGGGGAAAAGGAGTTCTTGCAAACCTTGAAGGAAGAGGGAGGTATATGATTTTCCCTGGTTGTTAAGCCTAAGTGCAGGTTTTTTTTCACTGCAAACAAAGAAGAACCAATTCCCAGTGAAGTCCTACCCTTGTTGGAGAAGTATAAGGAGATAGTGGTGGATGAATTGCCTAGTTCCCTGCCTCCAATCAGAGATATCACTCACCATATTGACCTGATACCAGTTTCCACATTACCCAATAAGGCTGCTTACAAAATGACACCAACCCAAAATGAAGAGATAGCAAAACAAGTGCAAGAACTATTGGATAAGGGCCTAGTGAGGAAGAGTTTGAGCCCTTGTGTTGTTCCAACCATGTTGGCCCCTAGGAAGGATGGTAAATGGAGGTTATGTATTGATTCAAGAGCCATAAATAGGATAACCATTAGATATAGGTTTCCTATGCCAAGGATGGAAGATCTTATGGATTGCCTAGGTGGGGCTTGCTATTTTTCAAAAATTGATCTAAAGAGTGGGTACCATCAGATCAGGATTCATGAAGGGGATGAATGGAAGATAGCCTTCAAGAATAATGAGGGTCTCTATGAATGGATGGTGATTCCTTTTGGCTTGTCCAATGCCCCTAGTACATTTATGAGATTAATGAATGAGGTACTAAAACCCTTTATTGGAAAATGTGTTGTGGTTTATTTGGATGGCATTCTTGTTTTTAGCAGGTCCTAAGGAGGCTACATGAAGAAAAGTTGTTGATCAACATGCAAAAGTGTGAGTTCATGAAAGAACAATTGGTCTACCTTGGGTTTGTCATATCAAAGGGCAGTTTGAAGATGGATCCATCAAAAGTTGAGGCTATTCTAAATTGGCCACCACCTAAATCAGTAGGAGATGTGAGGAGTTTCCATGGCCTTGCAAGCTTTTGCAGGAAGTTCATCAAGAACTTTAGCCAAATTTGTGCACCCATCATTGATACCATCAAATGAGAAAAGAAGAGTAAGTTCAATTGGACCAATGAAGCAAATGAAAGGTTTGAGTACTTGAAAAGAAAGGTATCACAATAGCCTATCCTTGCCCTTCCTGACTTTAATAAAGTTTTTACTATAGAATGTGATGCAATCAATCAAGCAATAGGTGTTGTTTTAAGTCAAGAAGGCAGACCGATTGCATTTTTTAGTGAAAAACTAAATGAGGCAAAGAGAAAATACTCTTCTTATGATCTTGAACTATATGCTATGGTCCAAGCCTTAAAGAAATGGAGGCACTACTTGTTACCAAGGGAGTTTATTGTGTTTACTGATAATCATGCACTTAGTTTTTTGAATGGGCAGGAAAAATTGAACCAAAGGCACATGAAGTGGGTTGAATACCTACAAGCATACACTTTCTCCATAAAACATAAGAAGGGGCAGGCCAATAAAGTTGCAGATGCCCTTACTAGAAGGGTCATGATCATTCAAGAAATTCAGTTACAAAGTGTGGGCATAGAAGCTCTCAAAGGTATGTATCAAGAGGATGAAGATTTCAAGGTTGCTTTTGATGTTTACAATCAGTTTTCAGATGCTTTTCACAATGATTTTGTTGATTATGTGTTGCAAGATGGGCTATTGTTTAAAGGGGCTCAATTGTGCATCCCCAAGTGTTCTATGAGGGAGAACATCATTAGAGAAAAGCATAGTGGGAGTCTTGGAGGACACTTTGGGCTTGACAAAACCTTGGAGCAACTGAGAAGATTCTATTTTTGGCCCAAAATGCAGATGGATGTGAGAAGGTTTGTGGAATCTTGTACAATATGCCAAAGAGAAAAAGGTACTACATCCAATGCTAGTCTTTACCAACCTTTACCAATCCCAAATAGACCCTGGGAGAGCATAGATTCAGAAAAATGGCACATTTTATTCCTTGTAGGTGCACTAGTGATGCCTCTAACATTGTAGGTCTATTTTTCAAAGAGATTGTGAGAATGCATGGAATTCCTATGATTATTGTATATGATAGGGACTCTAAGTTCATAGGTCATTTTTGGAGGACCTTGTGGAGAAATTTGGGGACTAATTTGTAGTATAGTTCAGCCTACCATCCTCAAACAGATGGGAAAACAGAGGTGGTTAACAGGTCACTTGGTAATCTCTTGAGATGTTTGACAAAGGAACATGGTGTGCAATGGAATTTAGTGTTTCCTCAAGCAGAGTATGCATATAATGATTCTATCAACAAAAGTATAGGTAAAAGTCCCTTTGAGGTAGTGTATGGAATGAATCCTAGAGGTATCTTTGAGTTGAGAGATCTGAAACGAGTAGAGAAAAGAAGTGTTGAAGGTGAAGAGTTTTCTATGGAAATGAAGTCTATTCATGATCAAGTGAAGGAAAATCTCAAGAAGAGTGGAAGTCAATACAAAGAAAGGGCAGATTTGAAGAGAAGGAATGTGCAATATATGGTGGGAGATCTGGTTTTTGCCTACTTGAAGAAGGAGAGGTTGCCTAAAGGAAAATACACAAAGCTTCACTTGAAGAAAATAGGCCCATGCAAAACTCTTCAAAAGTTTGGGAAAAATGCATATGAAATAGCACTCCCTCCTGGAGTGGCTATTTCTCCTATCTATAATGTGGCTGACTTGTACCCCTTTAAGGGATCTTTGGTTGTAGGTATAGGTGTGGAAGCTGATGAAGATTAGGTGCAGAACCTTCCACCATCTGAACCCTTGAAGCTTGAAGCCATCCTAGACACCAAAGAGATAAAAAGGACAAGGAAAAAGGTATATAATGAATACCTTGTTAAGTGGTAGGGTCTCCCACCTGAACATGCAACTTGGATGAGTGAATAGGATATCAAACAGCATGGTACTACTCTACAACAACTAATCTCAGGTGGTACTTCAAATCTCTTCCACCCCGAGTGCATAGTGAAGGAGTACCTTGGGATTCACATGCCTCTTGGAGGTATTGCTTGTTTTCTTTTTTTGTTGTCAAGAAGTTTGAGATGTAATAAGGTTCCAAGAACCATCTTTCATGTCTTGTAACAAGTTTTGGATTTGGAGTCAAGTCTTGTTGTATGAACAAGGCCTCCTTCCTCACCATGTAAGCTTGGTTCATCTAGGTAAACTAAAGAATAAAAGTGCCTTGATGTACCCAAGTCCTTGAGGGGAGTTTCCTTGACATTTTAAGTGTTTTTGGTCTCTTTTATACATTTTAATACACCTTTGAAGCCTCATTTCAATCCGGCTTTTAAGAAGTAGTAGTCAATTGCCTTAACTAGGCAATTAGGGGTCTAAGTGAAAAAGGTTAGTTTCCAACATCCACCTAATCCAAATTTTTGTTGGAAATTGGGAAAGTGTGGGAAAGCTTTAAATAAGCCTCTTTTGGTTGAGGCATGGTTGATGTTCAAGAATTTTGGAGATCTAATGCACATACACTCTCTTTTTTGGAAATTTTGCATACAAATAATTTGTTTTCCTGCATAGTATGGCCTCTGTACAATTTGTACGGGCTCAACCCTATTATTTTTGGAAAGAGGAGAGTTTTAGCTTTCATTTTAAGGTGGTTTGGTGCATTTTCATCAAGTTTAAGAGGAGTTATCTTCATTTTAGTAGCAGTAGGTCAAGAAACCCTCAAAACTAGGGTTTTGGCCAAAAAATGCCTCTATCCTTCACTCCCACGGTGTAAAGTTGCTAATTATTTGTGGGATGGAAGGTATTTATTTCTATTTTCACTTTTTCAACATTATGGAAAATGGCCTATTGTGTGGAGGAGATTACAAACTGATCTAGGTCTAGCATCTTCATGTGACAAGCCTAGCTTGTAAAACAAAAGTCTGAGTTTTGCTTGTTTTGAGATATTTTCTTCAAGGTGGCACTTAGGAATGGTTGGAATGGTTGCAAGTAGCCTGTAGGATTTTGTAACAAGGCTTTGGGGACAAGGGGAGAGCCTAGGTAACTAAAAACCAGTCAAGTTCAATTAATTAGGCCTCTTGGGGACAGCAATAGATTGGCCCCTTCTTGCTTTTCCATCCACTGTCAAGAAGTAAAACTTTGAGGTCTTCTAGAGGCATATTATGGTTGCCTAAAAGCATTAGTTTGCACCTAATACAAGCTTGTGGGTGAAATTTAATTAGAATGTCCTACCGGGCAGTGCTACAAGCAATTGAGGGTAGAGAGGCCTAATAGTATGAGAAATGAACTCATGGGGTTTCCTAAGTGCTAATCAGGTTATGGTGTTTTGATTTTGGTCTGTTAGAGCATGTTCCAAGTATTTATAAGCCTCTCAATAGTCTAAGATTCAAATACCCTTGGTGAGTTGAGTTTTCCTTATAGAGGGATAGTGATTTGGTGGTGTATTGATAAGAGTGTTTGAGAGAAGCATTCATAAGAGAACCTCTGCCATCTGAGATTGGTGTACTTCCCTGCTCACTCTACATCATATTCTTTGGAATATTCTCATGGGTGAGGAAAAAATGATACTTTTCAATTTAAAACAAAGTTTAATTGTGCAAAAGGGGAAGGAATATTCCATGGGAATATTCCCCTTTTGGAGGAATGTGCATAGGAGGAATATTCTCTTAGAATATTCCTTTGCAAGTGGAAGAATTAGTAATTTGATAATTAAAACAAATTTTCAATTATGCAAATTAGGAGAATTATATTATATTCATTAAATAATTTATTTAATGGAGATCAAATGCAAAAGAAATGGATGAGATTGATTTGATCTATCAATGGTCACAAATGAAAGGAGGATGAAACATGGATCAAGGATTCTCATCAATGGATGAGAATCAAAGATCACATGGATCAAGAAAATATCAAGGGCTAACAATCATGCAAAAAAACACACTTTGCAACAACTTTAAAAAGTTGTTTCAAAGTTTGTTTGAAGTAATCATTACCTTTTTTGCGGAAAATAAGAATATTACTTTGAAATATTCCCTATGCAAGTGGATGAGTAGGAAATTAGCAATTTAGTTAATTAAAACTAAATTTGAATGTGAAAAATGAAGAATGTGAGAATATTCATTAAATTATTGATTTATTTAATGAAAAGGAGATGCAAATATGATATTTAATTAAATATTTTAGGTTATTTAATTAAACAAGAGGACTTAGGGTTAAAATTAAATAATTTACATTATTTAATTAAATCAAACGAAATTTCAGTGTGAGAGGGGGTGAATTAACCCAATTAGGTCAATTAGATTAATAGGTGAAAATGAGGCATTTAATTAAATAATTAGGCTTATTTAATTAAACAAGCGAAAAGAGGATGGTTTTGAGAATGAAATGGTGTTAGTTATCCAATGTAATCCATTGAGACATTTTTAGGTGTCTACAATATTCTCAATATGAACCCTATGATTTTTGAAACACTTTAGAAGTCTAGCATGTTCTTCAACACCTTGGTCTTGTAAACAAAGTCTTTCTAGGTTCATCTACGATCAAACCAACATTTCCATTTGTCACAAAATTTTATCAAACCCATCTCACAAACAACTTTTAGAACTTTGTAAAAATCATCTATACTAGCCTTTTCGTAAATCCTTAAATCAAAATCAAAATCGCCTTGTTTTGCTAGGTGTGTGGGAATGAATCCTTTCTCACACATTTAGTCAAATTAGCACCCCTTTTGGACAAGTTTACCCCAAGACCACATCTAACATCTTGGGATCTACAAGTCCATTATCCAAATCAAAATCAATCAAAAACCAAAATCCTAAGGTCTAGTATTTATCAAAATTTCTCAAAAGTTCAAACATCCATATCACACACCCCTCATCATTAAAATCATCATCATTTGATCCTTAGACATCCTAGATTTTCTTTTTGTACATAAAGTTTAGATCAACAAAAGGAGTTAGAGGTTTACCTCCCATATTCCTAAAATTTGATCCAAATTTTATGGTCCAAACAAGGTCACAACACAAAAAGATCATGGAGCAAAACAAAGAAACATCAACCTCAAGTGATTTAATTCATACTACATCGGAATTCAACCCTAGCGAATCTATCGACCCTCCACTTAATCCCCCTCAACTACCAAAAGATCCTCAAGAGGGAGGTTTCCAAGTGGAGGATGTCACCAACAACTTCCAAGAGATGTCCCAAGATGAAATACTGGAATTAGTTCAAAATCTTGAAACACACAATCTTGTCAACACAGTCATGAGGCTAAATCCCACATAATACATGTTGGCATTGGCAAAAGAATGGGCTAAACTCCCTTCCGATTTTGATGTGAGCACTATTTTTGAACAACCTTTTGGGAACATGCCACAAACATCATTCACACCCTCATTCATAAGAATCATCCAACCAATCATACAACCAACATCATATCACTCCCCAAGTCAACCAATGATCACCAAGGGATGCTCACTACTCCAAGCCCTTCAAGGGCATCCACTTGTCAACAACCAAAATTTGGAATCCAATACAGTATTGGGTATGCCTAACACCATCCCACAAGACCCCAAGCAACCATATGTTTCACTCATATTCAATGATATGAATAATTCAACCACTTTCCATTGATACGCAAGGCTGCAATCCTAACACCTCACAAGGACAAGTGGATTTATTTGGACAAGTGGGCACTTTCAATGCTTCATCCTCACTTCTACAAGGGAACACATATGAAATCTTCCCACCATTCCCTATCTTGATATCATCATCCATGCCCATTCAACGTATAGGGCCAATCCCTTCATCCAACACATTAATCCAAAACTAATCAAATCAAATCAATCCACCAAGCACAAATAAAATCAGCACATTTATCATACCAAATCCTTTGAACGTGCCACCGATATCACAACACCAAGTGACACCAATCAAAATTTCTCAACCAATCATCACACCATCTATAACACCTCAAAATCCCCAAAACATGGTCTCCCAAGGACTAAGCATGTCAACCATATGAACCACCACACAGCCCCTTGTCATCACTAAACAAACACCTCAACAACCACCCCAAAAATATCTCATCACACCATCTCACACCTTCCCACAAAATCCCCCACCTCCACCACCGAATCCAAATGTAGCAAATCAATATAGTATCACATTACAAGAACCACAACAAGCTTACCAAAATGCCTTACAACAATTGCAATCTCAACAAGCTCAAGCACAATAGGCTCAAACACAAGAACAAGCACAATCCCAAGCACAAGCTCAAGCACAAGTGCTAGAAAAATATTTGCTACAACAGCAACAAGCTGCACAACAGGCACAACAACAAGCACAAGCACAAGCACAAGCCCAAGCTCAAGCTCAAGCTCAAGCCCAATCACAAGCTTAATACCAAGTGCAACAAGCACAAGTGCAAGCCTTGTTACAACAACATGCCTATCAACAAGCCTTACAATAGCACACACAACAATAAGCATTGATAGCACAACAACAAAAAGCAGTGTAACAACAGGCCCAATATCAAGTGCTATTGGCTCAACAACAACAACATCAATAGGCCCAACAACAAGCATTTGGCGAAGCAACAACAATAGGAATACCAATAAGCATTGCTCACACAACAAAACTTCTAGCAACCTTTCATGAACAAGTAGAAAAATTTCTTGAACACAAGCCACCCCATCCTTCTCTCAACAAAACATACAATCTGAAAAACATGCACATCCCACCATCAGATCCACAAAATGACCTCTCCACGCAGGTCAAATTTCTCTCACAACAGATATACGACATCCAATCTGAAAAAGTGAAAAAATCACACACATAGGGAAATTTGTGCCCCTATCTATTTGATAGAAACATTGCCATGGTTCCATTCCAACCAAGATTTGAGATACCAAAATTTGACAAATATCATGGGAAGGGAAATCCTAAGGACCACATCAAGGAGTTTCACATACATTGCATGGAGGTAGCGTATGATGATTCTTATCTTATGCAACTTTTTTCTCGAAGCTTGGCTGGTCCCATAATGGAATGGTTCTCTCGCTTACCTCCCAAAATAAAAAAATTTCCATGAAATTGTGGATTTATTCATCAAAAACTACTCTTTCAACCTATACATGGAATTGAGCCTGGAAGAACTATCTGGCCTCAAATAAGCTAAGGGGGAGACATTTTCAGCCTTCTTACAATGATGGAGATCTAGAGCTAGCAAGAGAAAATGATCTATGCCAGAGGAACAACAAATTGGGACCATTATATCAACTAATCCCCAAAACTCTCAACATCAAAAGGGACCTTATAGTACAAGCGGGCACACCTGTGTACCAATACAATCAACCATTGACAAGTTACAATGACAAACCTCGCACGTGGGCCAAGAAAAAGAATGTTACCAATGATGGTGTCATTGATGCCAAGGTTGTTATTAGTTCCCCAAGGAAGAATACACAACAAACATACCCACAACCACAAATCAACACACAAAACACCCCACAAACCAAACCATCATCAAAACAACCCAACAATGAAACTGTCAACAACATAAATGCTCAAGGGGGACCAACCCCAAAGAAAAAATATCCCCCAAAATGAAAATATACACCACTTGGGGAACCCATTGAATCTTTCATGCAACAGCTAGTACAAGCAAATCTCATCATACTCCCTGTTTATGAAAATTACCAAGAGCCTCAAGTTAAACCACCATGGTATAATGAGAAGCACCTTTGAGACTTTCACAAAAAAAAGGGACACACAACAGCTAGTTGTATGAGACTCAAAAATCTAATCCAAGATCTCATTGATGATAAATTTAAAACCATTGAACAACCAACAAGGAATCAAGATCTCAAAATATACACGAATCAAATGTTGGATTACAATGAAGGAAACAAAAATGGTAAAGGAAAAAGTTACCACAATGTGAACCATATCTATGACCATGTTGTTGCATCATTGGATGAATGGGTAACAATTGTTAATATCAAAGGACCTAGAGTTGAGTGTGGAGTCACCACAGGTAGCGGCAGAATTTATATCCCAGGACCATCACCACCACCCAATCCACCAACCACCAATCCAAAATCAAACCTTGGTGGTTACAACATCTTAGAACAACTTAAAAATACCCCCGCCCAAATCCCCATCATGGAGTTGCTTAAAATATCACCTACACATAGGGAAATCCTAGAGAAGGCATTGGTTGTATCCTCTCTTCCCATAGACCTTGATGTAGACCAATTTCAATCTATGGTTATACATATTACTAAACCATACCTCCTTACATTTTCTGAGCATGATCTCCTGACCTAACCATCTCATAACAATGCACTCCATCTTGAAGTCTTAGTCCATAAGAACAAAGTCAAAAGAGTCTTTGTGGATGGGGGTGTGGGTTTGAATATTTGTACCCTATAGCTAATAAAGAATCTGGGATTTTTAGAAGATTTCATTGAAAAGGGAAAAGGTATCACCATCAAGGCTTATGATGATCAAGATCAGATGTCCCAGGGCACTATTCAACTCCCCATCTAAGTAGGGCCAACAATCATGGAAACTACTTGTCAGGTCCTTGACCTTGAACTCCCCTATAATATTCTCCTAGGGCGCCCATGGATCCATGGGATGCAAGTTGTTGCATCCACTTTCCATCAATGTGTTAAGTTCCCTTACCAAAACCAAGAATTCACAATCCATGGCGACCCCAAACCATTTTATTATTGCAAAAATCTAGAGGCCAAGTATTACAAGATTCCCCAAGTTCTAAAAAATAATGAGGGACCTATTAGGTCTCAAAAATGCGGATTTTTAGACCATAAGAGGGTGCTAGTCTCTTAATACATTTTTTTCCAATGAATGAGGAAACTATGATTGATCACCTCCTACTCTTTAGGCTCTGCTAAACCTAGGCGAGTGTACCTGAATGATGAGTTAGATTTGAAGTTTTCAATATGATCTCTAACTTAGGCAATCTACTCACAATGGCACGTGGGTGTAAAGTAGATGCAAAGCTTAATGACCAGTTCCTACTGAAAGTGTTTGAATAATCAAGAGTGTGAGTAAAGTTTGTATAAAGGTATTTTAAAGTTGACCCGTGCCTACTCCTATTGGGTGAATGGATTTGATGGATAGATAATGATTATGGAGATAGATTTGTATGATAGGTAAACCTATCATTCAGCTTAACTCTAACCATTGGGCACTTTTAAATGTTTGCACCTTTACAAATGTGTGGGTCTATTTACTATAGTGCTCTTCTTTATAAATCCCAATGTTATTCCCTCAAATTATTGTGATGTTATGAAAGTATTTTTAATTCTTAGCTTAAGGGAAACCAATCAAGATAATTAACTCAAAAGGATTTTTAATCCCTAAGGGAACCAATTAAAATGAACTAACTGAAAGGATTTTTAATTCTCTCACCAGAACCCAATCAAAACAACCACACCACAACAACAAATGTGTCATCATAAATTTTGTAAATTTAAATAATTTGAAGAAACCACATTGGAGATAGCACAACAACATATAAGCATGAAAATTAACACAGCAGTTGAACACTAAAAAATAGATCACCAATTATAAGCAATATTCTCTATTATATTGCTTCAAATAATAAACATGAATAGTAGAAGTCTTTGATATGAGATGGATGGGTGGAGTATGCTATGTGAATGTAACCTACTACTACTGGCAGTGATAATGATATGATGATGATGTCCAAATTTGGTCCTTGGTTTCCCTACTTATACAAGAAGCAACAAGCCACAGGCCCATTTACAAAAGGTTACAACATTTGTTAACTAAAACTTGTTTAACATAAACATAAACATTTCAAAATTTCATTAGTGGATGCATCACGATCTGTTAATCTTCAGCAAGCGCCTGTGATCACCAAAGACCTGTTCATGGCTCATGCACCATGATAATGCATCCATAACTTCCAACCTTCCATAATCTACTGCTCTTCACTTGGCCCATGCAATGAACATGTTAATCCTTGATACATGCTCAATATACCCTATTTTTGCATAAGTATCTGTGTTATTTACGATATCCTTCATTGCATACTTGATTTTGAAGATTCTTACTAACTACATATGTGTCCTTTTGAGCACCCTATATTCATCATTAGTGTCATCAAGAAAACCTAGCATGTAGTAGGCTATATAATCTTTCCATACATCCTAATCTTTTAGATCTGTCTCCTCAAAGAAAACAGGCAGGACCATTCTTAGTGGCTAACTGAAGTCATGTAATTCCTTTGTTAAGATGTTAGAGAATTTTTTATGTGTATTCATAAGTTCTTGATATTCTTGGAACGCATTTTTGTTATCTCCTATCTTTTCCTTGATCTATAGTCCCACCTCCTTCATTCTATCATTCAATCTAATATGTTCTAACAAAGTTGCATATGTTTTGTCATGGATGATCCAGACCTTGTCAGCATGCCTAAACATATCATCAAATCTCTTACTAACTAGTTTTGATGCCATTTAAAAGGTGGTGGCTTTCAATTTTTTCTTAATCTCTTCTTGTCCCTTCTGGGCCTTTTCATATTTGAGCTTCCAATAGGTGGTCTCAGACATTTCTTTGAGCACCTTTCTTTGATGTTCAATCAATGGTGAGTAAAGCCCTAAGGAGGAAGGCAATCTATCTCTGCAAGTTGTTACCTCCTAATTTAATCTCTCATTCTCTTCCATCAGACCCTTATTATCTTTGACCAATTTTTGAATTTGAGCCTTGGTAAACTTGGCCACATTCACATTTAGATCAGTAGTTTCCATATGGTGTGTATCCCCTACTCTCTGTACCAAAAGGTGTCCAAAAATATGATCATGATTACTGATAAGGGAAGGACCTTTACCTGGTGGGTAAAGTTCCCACATCTATAAATTAGTATTATCAGGGTTATACCCTAATCCAATATACACCTTATCACGGGCTTCATATGTTAATTGCAAGGTCTTATTTTTCCTCTTCAGAAAGTTGTCAAATACAATGGCTAAAATGATATCCCACCCTCAAAGAAGCATGACCTCAGTTTCTTGTAATAGTTTTTTTCCTCTTTCGTGGGTCATATTCTTCATCTCTTCATCTACCTCATGCTAAATTTCCTTCAAGGAATCTACCTCCTTCTCAGGATTGATGTCCTTTTTCCTTTCCCTTATTACTCTTCCTTTATACTCATAAATGAAATCCTTGAATTCAAAAGTTTTCGCAAATGTGTCATCTGCAATTAATTCTTGGCTAGCACGATGTCTCAAATCATTAGATAACTCATTAGAAGCTTCAAATGTGATCAAATTCCTTTCTGGTGGCTCTTGATACTGGGGAACAGTAGGAATGGTGATCTATGTGACTCCCTAATCCTCTTCATTGCCATCTTTGATTATAATAGGAGTGTCAGCTGAGTAGCTCACCTCTGGAGTAGGTTGTGGTGACAAATTTCTTAATGGTGCTTCATTCTCCGCTTGTCTGTTAAAACCAATGTTTCTTCTCTTTTCAAAAGCTATGAGGGGTAAATCTTTTGTCAATCCTTTCCATGGGATCCTCTATTTCATGAAAATCCTCCACATACAATGGATTTTTTTTCTTCTCCAAGCCTTGTCCATAACAATTCTATTGTAAGAGTCCATCCTCATTACCACTTGATTCTCATCATAGTTCCTAATGACATCATCTACATGGAACTCATGTTCATACCCCTTCAGTCTTTGTGAGATCTTGGCATCATAAATAAAATGTTCAGGATCAAATTTCTCTCTTTTGTCTCCCACTGGAAGCCATAATAATCTAGCTTGATGCCAACCAATTCATACCTTATATCTGCAATGATAGTGAAGTCACCAAAGCATAGAGTAGAAGGCATAAAAGTTTTTTTTCCCATATCTTTTCAGGTGCATGAAGGCTAAATAAGCTAATTACCTTGCAATCTCAAGGCATGCAACTCTATCTGGCATAGTTTTAGGAAGCAAATAAGGGGTTACCTCAAACCCACACACTTTGATCATAGTACAATCCTCAAATGCATACCAATACCCCTAATTGTTGCTTACCTTTCCTTTAGGGTTTTTCTCTTTTGGCCTAAGGAATCTCTATATCTATGGGGATAGATTGTAATCACATATGTGGCCAAGTAACTAATACAGAGGTTTGACAAAATATTCTTCAAAGTATAAGTAGTGGGATATCCCACATCTACTATCCCATATGGATGTCCACATCTGTACTGGTCTATAATTCTCATCACTATTCAGGTCCTTGATTCTTAACCCTTCTCCCCATATTCCCATTACCTTCCCTTCATACAATATCATATGCATAAGAAGTGAATAGTGCTTGAAGTGTATGGGATCACTATTGCTCTTAATGGCAATAAGAACAGTATTAATGGCCTTAGATAAATATTTTGTGTAATCCTAGGGGCTGGAATCTTGGCTTTGGATATCTGCAACCAGAACCAGGGGAGCTATAGTCATGTTGGCAGGGGCATCAACTCCTAATACTTGGTCGGCTAAATAGTAGGTGTACTGGTAATATTCTTCAAATGAATCCATAGGGAATGGGGGCCTATCATCGCTAGAAAACCTTTTAGGTTGATTTCTTCAACCTTTGGGTCTATGCAAAGGTAACTTCCACCTCTTATAGCTTGTATCCATAGTTAGGCATTCTTCTAGAAAATCTCTCATTCGCAATTTTTTTTTCAAGGATGTATCTAATTGAAAAATCATACAAATGTAATCTCGTGTTATGATAATAAACTATGATCCATCATGAGAGTGGATTTCCCTTTTTTTTGGATTGTAGTTTCTAGCCAGTGCTTTAATTAGTTCTGCATTAACAAAGACATTAGGCATCACAAGCTTCCCTAGATTCAAGTTTCATGGGTTTGATATAGGCCTATGCCTATATTTCTTTCTGTAATGATATATAAACAAGTCATAGCCCCTATGTGGAGTCCACACATCTCCTATATTTTTATGTTTATCTTCCAATGTCTCGCATGATGGGTTTAACTGAGCTACTCTTCTTGAATTCAGCCCATACCTGGGACACTGATCTATCAAATCTTGGTTTAATGGTCTAGCCTCCATTTTCTACCTTTTTCACTTTTGGTTTCTCAAGGGTTTTGTCCATTTTAAACCCTACTTGTATAGTACTTCAAGCTAATTTATGAAAAACACATTCAACTGAGCCAAGAGCACTTGAATGAAAGCTATGATTTTTGAGCTGCTTGCCATCATCCAACTCTATCTCCTCAATATTCATTCACAATTCGTAATAATTATGATTTATTAGGAGTTAGATTTATCAAAATTTGGCATGCTTGAGCTAGCTCTAGTTCATAAATGGCACTCGTGCCACCTTTCTAATCAACTTGAAACATTAATGGCAGTTGTCTCTTTGATAATCTCATCATTCATGTCAACCTAGTGAAACATTATTTCATACTGTCAAAAAGACATAAACTATATTGTTAAGAACGCATGTTTCTCTCTTTGATATGTCCCTGATCATATTTTAAAATGTCAAAGAGATGCTTGAATTTCTCTCTTCGATTCTGGAAGGTTTCTTTGATGGTTGCATATCATGTTCTTTCCTTTTGAAATTTTGACATATGAATGTCGATGAGACCTGTAAGCATCTCTCTTCAATAAGCTCATGTCTCCTCAACATACCTGCGTTCCTTACTTCAACAACATTCCTTTCAATAACCTTTATGTGACTTTGAAATTTTGATGTGACCTGTTCTCATCTCTCCTAGATGTCCCTCAGTCTCATCGATAATTTATGTTCATAGCTGCACTAGAATGTTGAAAAGACTTTCGCAAAGGTCTACTCAATGTTCACTTGTCTCTTCGATGTGTTATTTTTAGAATTTCAAATAGACTTATATCAATGTATGTTTGATGTCTTCATGTCTCTCTGACATTTTGTTCACACTTGCTCTTAAAGTTTTGAAGAGACTTCTTCATTTCTCTCTTTGACATACCAATGTCTCATCGCTATTGCCATTTCTCTATCATGTTCTTGCTAGTGATTTACCATTTATTTGATAATAATCTCTCAATGTCCGATAGATATTTTTTTGTTTCCTGAATGCATAGTAATCCCATATTTTTAGAGTATCCCTGTGACTATATCTTGTCAGGGAAACATGTTAAATTTTCTCTTCAATGCATCTAGGTATCCTTGATATATTTCTCTTTGGGTTGTTGGGGAGATATTCGAGGATCTCTCCTCGATATCTTCATTGGCCTTCTCTTGAATTTTTTTAGGTGACATTAGCACAGCTCTCTTCAATATTATAATGTCTTGACAGCATACCTCATGCTATCAAGGGAGTGTTCTAAGGGAAGGATTTATTTTACAGTGATAATAAAATGCTTTACTTTATGGGCTATCCACATGAGGGAATTTTGTGTTTATTATTCAAATATAGTAAAAATAAAGAGTAAGGGGTTTTATGGTGGAGATGGAACGAAAATATTATTTGAAAGCCAAGGTGGAAATTTTAGCTCCAACTGGACCCACATCCCCATATTTTGATCCATCCACTTTAGCCTCCACTTCTGAGACAAAGACACCTACCGTTCAAAACATCCTAGATGTCAAGGCTGTAATCCAAGATAATGGGTGTGGGGACTATAAATTGAAAAAGAGTGTCATTGTGATAGGAGAGTTACCTCAATCTCCTAGATCTCATGAAAAACTACAACCCATTGACACAACATCTCAGACCTTCAAAGCAGAACCCACCACCTTCAAAAAATGGGGAGCCCTAAGCAAAGAGGTGGTGGATGAAAAGGATGTATCGAGCCTATTATATCAAGATGAAAGACTTGTACCTGATCTTCCCATGGAAGAAAACAACAAAGGCCTATAGTTGATGTTTGGCTGGGGCTACAACAAAAATGAGAAGCTTGGGAAAAATGAAAATGGCTTGTTTGAACCCATCATTCCTGAGAAGCGTCCTAAGAATCTTGGCCTTGGATGTACCCCTACGAATTTAACCATACTTGGCAAAGGTGCTTCTGTTAAAACGGTCAAAGCTTCCCTGTTGATACCCATATCACTCAGTTTTCCCTTTGAGGATCCCCTCTCCAACCTACCCATGCTATTTGAGGATACCTCCCTTTTTATGACAACCACCATGTCATTTGAGTCAAGTAACCAAGCCATTGAAATAAAGCTCATTTACCCCCAACTCATAGACTGTGACCAACAAGGACCATCGATCTTAGATACATTTGAAAATAATGAGGCTCTCTCAAAATTCATGTGACTAAAGGATAATCTACCATATAGAGATCACAAAGAAGGATTCGACATAGAGTTGGACATACATGCATACTATGGGGAAAAAATTGAATCTCTTAGTCGCAAAATTTAAAATCTAAGAGTAATGTCTAGATCCTTAAGTGAAAACCACATGGTGGGACTTTCTAATCCCAAAATAGTAAAAATAAAGGACGTATCCGATGGTGAAAACCTCTCTAAGGCACCAAAGGATGAGGGATTAAATCTTCCCCTTAGTGCCATCCATCAAGAAAAATCAGCAGTACTGGTAGAAAAATGCAACCTATTGAACTTGGGAATCGAAGAAACCACGCACATCACTTTCTATGATGAGTCACTTTTGACCGAAGAACAAGAAAATCCAGTTGCATTTCTAAAGGAAAGGAAAGTAAACTTTGCATGGACATACACCAACATGCCAGGCCTTGATCTAGAGGTAGTGGTGCATCATCTAATAGTCTATCCAGAGGTGAAACCAGTAAGATAGAAACTAAGAAAGATGCATCCCTAGATCACCCTATTGGTCAAACTTGAGTTGCAGAAACTCCTTCACATTGACTTCATATGACCCATTGATTATCTAGAATAGGTTTCCAACATTGTACCTATTTCCAAGCCCATTGGGGACATCCAAATCTGCACCAACTTCAGGGACCTGAACAAAGCATGCCCTAAGGATGATTTTCATTTGACTAACATAGACATGATTATATATCTAATGGTAGGGCATGAAATGCTATCATTGATGGATAGATTTTCA
>VDFB02317225.1:0-21365 GCA_007258455.2 Sequoia sempervirens
AATCTATAGAACTATGGCCTATGCCATGTTTCCCATGAAATTCAACAATCACATGTTTAGCCTCTTGCTGATCAAGGCATCGTAGGTACATTCCCTCAAAATTATTTCTGTGTAGAAATCCTCTTTTGAGAATATAATGGGAGCTCTTCATTCTCAGTGCTCTCCTCTAAGTCGTATTCATTCCCTCTGGGCATCGATTATTAAGCAAGAAACAAATGATATCAGCATACCAAGGGTCATTGGAAAAGGATTGTGTTGTGTATTGCTGGAAAATGATGTTCTCACCAGCATCAGCTATGGATTTAGATAGGCCTAGACCTCAGACAAGTTTCATAGGGAAAATATCTAGATCAAACTCTTGCAAAATGGCCATCCATTTCCCCCTATGTTCTCCCAACTTGCTCTACATGAGTAGAGACTTTACAATAGCATTAGGAACTACAACAACAATTTGAATTCAGAGGATGTAATGCCTGAACTTCTTGATAGCTCTAACCAACACAAAATCTTGGTTTTCAAGAGGTGGGTATTTAACTTCGAAATTCTTAAACAAAGAACTCATGAAAGCAATTGGCCTCTCCTCTCCTTCTCTTCGTTGAGTTAGGAGAGTTGTACAGGAATGCTCAGAAGCAAAAGAATAAATATAGAATGGCTTCAAGTAGTCAGGGCTAGTGAGGACTAGCGCTTCTGAAATGGATTGTTTGACTTGAGAAAATGTAGCCTTTGCCTCATTATTCCATTCTATTATAGTATCTTTCTTCATCATTTCATTCAATGGCTTTATAATTTCTACAAAACCTGTGATAAACTTTCTCACAAAGTTGATCTTTCCAAAGAAAGATCTCATCTCCTTCTTGCTTCTTGGCTTGGTTATCTTCAAAATGGACTCATCTCAGTCTAAATCGATTGATATTCCTCATTCTGAGATTATGTGTCCAAAAATTTTCCCTTCAAAAACCACAAACACACACTTTTTAGGGTTCAAGGAGACACCATACTAGATACATCTTTCAAAAACTTTAGCCAAGTCTGCAACATGGTTTAGTCTATCTTTAGAGAATACCGTCAAGTCATCCATGTAGACGATGATGCATTTACCAATAAAATATTTGAACACTACATCCATGGCATGCTGAAATGTTGCTCCAACTTTTATCAAACCAAATGGCATCCTTCTATAAGCAAATGTTCCCCAGTTAGTAGTGAAGGTTGTCTTCATTCTATCTTGATGATTAACAATCAGTTGATTGTATCCAGAATAACCATCTAAGAATGATATCATCTGAGACCCATTGAAATTTTGTAAGACTTCATCTAGAGAAGGGAGTGGGTAGTTGTCTTTTTCTGAAGCTCTATTCAAATTCCTAAAATCTACACATAGCCTAATCTCTCCATTTTTCTTATGAATTGGAACCAAGTTAGCCACCCATGTTGAATGTCGTACAAGGAAGATTATTATTGCAGAAAGAAATATCTAAACTTCCTTAAAGATCAGTGGTTCAATAAAGGTGTTGACAGGACATTGTTTCTGCCAAAATGGTTTAGCTTCAGGCTTCAAAGGAATAGTATGAGTCATTATAGAAGAATCAAACGTTTTTAGATCTTCATACCCCCAAGCTATTGCAGCAATATCCTTCTTCAGTGCCCTTAGTATATCTTTTCTAATTGCTTCATGGCAAGCTTTCCCTACATAGACATTTCTTTCAGGGCCATAATCGACTAGGTTAGCAATTTCGTATTCACCTCCTTTATCTTCGACTGATACCTTTTCCTGAGCTCTTGGGTCTGAATCAAAAAAAATTTCTAAGGCCACCATTCCCTTGGGAATGCTATTACTTTTTAAATTGAGGACCCCCTCTATATCGTAGTCTTTAGGGCTCCAGTCTCCTTGATCCTTGTTGGACTCATTGATGATCTATCCTTCAAAAAAATCTGAGCTTGCTACAAAAGCAAGGATATGTCGATCATCATCAAAAACTTGAAATTTCTTGACATTATCAGGAACAGCTGAGGTGGATATCAATTCTACTAAGAATCTCTTGAGCTTGGAGCCTTGCATGGGTTCCAGGGTACTTACGGCAATAGCTAATGAATCAAATATTTGATTCTCCTCTCTAGGGATTAAACTAATCCCAAAAGCATCAAAGTCTTCAATCAGGTTTCATACCCGAATTCTATAAGTTGTCAACCTTTTACTGTGACATGTGTATTGGTTGTGCACTTTCTTGATAACTACTTCTGAATCTCCTTTGACCATCAAGGCAATGACTTTCTTCTTATGTGCGAACATCAGCCCCCAAGCTAAAACTTCATATTCCGCTATGTTGTTAGTGCACCTAAACTGCAACCTATAAGAAGTAAAGAAAGTTTTCCCTTTCAAGCTGGTTAATTCAATCCCAACACCACAACCCATTTTGGACTTGGATCCATCAAATGTGAGGGTCCATAACTGATCATGAGCTAGGGTTGATCCCTTTGAGGTTATTATTTGTGCTTGGATAAGATGAGCCATAGGTGGGGGCACTTGATCCTTTGCATCAAATATTGGGAAGGGGTGTTCAATAGGTTCCTCAGGTGCAATTTCAAGTTCCTGCTTGAATATATCATGTAATCTAAGGCTATCCTTCTAACAATCACTTGTATCTTCTATTTATCCCTTGGGTTTTGGTATACTTGTGAGTGCAGGGGTATCAAACAGACCTTGGGGTTGTTCTTCATAACTATGTTGGTCCAGTATTTTGACCGAGGTAAGTTCAATTTGAGGAGGGACTTACTTTGAAGGTATATTATCCCTGGTTAATATTATTGCATTTTTGGCTTCAAATGAGAAGTGATATACAATAGCCTCAAGGTGACTTAGGCTAGTTTCCTCGGTTTGGGAGATATGATTTAAAATACTGATGCAAGGTTGGCATGTCAATTCTGAATGATTTTGGTAGTGTACATTGCACCAATTAGGGAGTAGAAGACTCTAAAAATCAATATCTTCCCCACAAGACCAGTTGATCCTATTGCAGCTTCCTGATCAATGCCTATTGATTTTCATTAATCATGGGATCATGAAATTTTTGTATTGACATGTCTTTAGAATCAAGAACCGAAAAGGTTAAGATTTCCTCTCTTTTATAAACCCCTATCTCAGCTTCAAAATAAGCTACCTTGTTGGGAAAATCATATTTAGTGATGACATGTTTGAGGCAAGGTTTATTTTCAATCCTAATCTGCATAAGCACTCCCCTCCATGGTAGCCACATATGTGAAAAGTCGAGGGAGAGATATCCCCCTATACTTTTCATCAAATCTCTGCTCAACATAATACCATAAGTCTCAGTAATGTCTACTACTTGAACATCTATATTGGTTTGAATCCTAGGGTTAGACCCTACTTGCACATGAATATTTCTCAACTCTCCAACTACATTAACCTCTATTTTATCATGTTGGATGACCTTCTTGTTTGTTTGGATAGGGTTCGATCCCAACTTCTTGCATATAGAAAATGGCATAGCATTCCAAAAAGCCCCTGAATCTAGCAAACAATTATGGAGATTCTTCCCACATATTCTTAAACTCAAAAGAAATGGTGGGGTACCTACCTTGCTTCTATACAAAGCTGCATTCATGTTTGTAGCAAGTGCCACCTTGGTTTTCCCTTTTGATTTTCCAGCTTCTTCCAAAGCTTTCAACACTATCTCTCATTGGGCAGGGCACCACTTTAGGATGTCAAAGTATGATAATAAGGTTTTCTATCTCTCCATCTCAAAAACAATATCAAATTATGTGTTATAGCTTGCATTACATTTGACAACACCAAGTGAATTACCTTTGCTATGGAAGTCAGGTGGAATTTTTGGTGGAGGAGGGTTATTATCAACACTTTGATTCAGAGGAACCATGTGATTAGGTGGTGCTGATGTGGTGAATGGACCCTTATTTTGATTTCTTAGGAAGTGTCCTCACTTTGTCTAAAAAGCTTGGGTATCATATGCAGCTTCCTCTAGTTCATTCTCATTTTCCATTGGGAATGAAGGTTCTTCCTCAAAGAGGTCATAAGTCATTGTTGTATCTACAAAGCCACCTTCTTTATTTGAATTCCCTTGGAACTTTTGGGTATCTACCTATGCCATCTTCACAAATTTCTCCATTTCAGGGCAATTTACCTTGGAATGGGTTGCAGTATCATGTATCCTACACCAGTTACTCATAAAATTAAGGTCAGCCACATTTGCAATATGTGACCTATCCTCATTAGTTTGATAATTGTGAGAAACTCCACCATTATTTGGCCCCTTATTCCATTTTAAGTTGTTATTTGGCCTCTATTTATATAATCTATTTTGATTTTGATAGCCTTGGATAAGGGAGTTTTGGCCTTGATAACCCCTTTGGCTATGATTGTTGTTATTCTTATAATTACCTTGATTGTTATTGCTCTGATTAGGATAATTACCTTGGTTTTGAGAGGGGTTCAATCTAAGCTAATCCATGTCATTTGTGACTTGTGACAGAGTTTTCTTTATGGTCTCCACCTCATTTGTGAGTTGAATTATCTTCTCACTTTCAACAGTCTTAGCAACTGGTGGTTGACTGACATGATTTGGTGTTCCAGCTTGGTTATGATGATCATGCAGACTATGATGAGCCAGTGATTGTTGAAAGAATTTAGGAGCTTCATTGGCAAAGAATGGAATAGGAGATTGAGTATTCAACTCAAACACAGGTCCATAATGGGAAGGAGACATTCCTAGGATAGTATTGAATAAAGGGGTTGAGCTAGGCATTGAAGGAAAACCTCCTTCCAAATTTCCTTGTTGAGAGCTAATTTGTTGTTGTAGCTTGATGGCTAGATGATGAACTTTAGACAGGGAATCAATATCTGTCGATTGATAAGTCCTTTGTAGGAACAATCCAAGCAAAGGGTCTATAACTCTAAAGTATGCTTGAATGGAACTATTCTCAGCAATTAGATAGGGATCATGTAGTCTCCTATACATTTGTTGAAACCTGGTATTAAACAAGGGCAAGGATTCACATGGCTCCTTCCTAATGGCAGAAAATTGGTGGAACAAAATGGTTGGATCCACATAAGCTCTAAATTGATTGATGAAAGCATTCTCTAGGTCTGTCCAGTTTAGAATAGAACCTTTTGGAAGATTTAGGTACCAGTTGTACGCCATGTCCCCTAAGGAATAAGGGAAAAACCTACAAACTACATCATGGTGACCTATTTGAACTCTAGTACAAGCGTCCTTAAAAGCTTGTATGTGCTCTTTAGCACTCCTTGATTCACCATGAATGTATTTGAAACATAATTTCTTAGGATTTTTAGGCATATCATGAAAGCCTCTAGGAATCGTCCCCAATGGAGAGGGATTATTCTGAAAAAATGCCATTGGTAGTGGTGGTGGTGGTTGAGTCAGCTGTTGAATGGGTTGAGATGGATTCGGTGGTGGATTGATAGGTATCCACTAGGGCATAGGTGAAAATCCTGGTGGAAATGAATGCTAATAGTACACAGTTGCAAATTCCTAAATCCAATGGGAAAATTTATGATTTTTGGAGTTTTCAAATGAAGATTTTACTTAGATCTCATGAGCTATGTGATCTTGTGTAGAATGTATATTCAGAACCTGCATATGCAATAACATTAGCAACACTCACACAAAATGAAAGGAATTTACTTGAGAATAATCAGAAAAAAAGATTAGAAAGCATTATTGTTTATTCTGTAGGGTCTTCATGAAACTTTCTTTCCAAGATTTAGAGCTATTTCAACAACCAAAGAAGCGTGGGATCTTCTTGCACAATCATTTCAAGGTACAGAAAGAGTAAGAATAGTCCATTTACAAATGCTTAGAAAAGATTTTCAAATTTTACAAATCTTAGAGTCTGAAAGTTTAGGAGATTTTTTTAATCACACAATGGGGATAGTTAATCATATGACAATAAATGGTGAGATTATGAATGATAAAAAAATTGATGAAAATATTTTAAGAAGTTTTCCTACAAAATATGATCTTGTAGTTATAACTATTGAAGAATCAAAAAGTCTAACCACTTTATCTATAGATGAGCTTATGGGTTCACTGTTAACACATGAGAAAATATTAAATAAATCAGCAAAAGAGCAACTTGAGAAAGCCTTTAAAATAAAAGTATCATTGAAAGAAAAAGAACCTACACCAAAATCATCTTCAGCACAAAGAGGAAGAGGTAGAAATTCAAGAGGAAGAGGAGGACGTTTTCAACAAAGAGGTAGAGGTCAAGGAAGCAATAGAAGTGATTAAGTAAATTGTAGTTACACTCAAGCAAGAGGTAGAGGTAGAGGTTTTCAGAGGTATGATAAATCATCTATTCAAAGTTATTATTGTTAAAAGTAAGGACAACTTGCAACTGAATGTAAAAAAATATTGTAGATTTAAGTAAATAGGAAGCCCAATATGCACATGAAGGTGAAGGGAAGGAAGGATATGTCTTGCTAACATGCACCACAATTGAGGAAGTAAATGATGACAAATGGTATGTTGACATTGGCTACAATAATCATATGATAGGATGCAAAGAGATGTTTCATAATTTGGATGAGTCCATCAAATCTGAAGTAAAGATGGGAAATGATACAGTTGCATCTATCATGGGGAAAGGGAGGATATTAATCATAAAAAAAAGGTGAGAAAAAATATATTGGTGATGTATTTTATGTACCAAGCTTAAAGAATAATTTGTTAAGTGTACTCCAACTTGTGCAAAAAGGCCACACTGTCAAATTTGAGAAGGGCTCATGCATTATTTTTGATGGTAAAAATAAGATGATAACCAAAATACCCATGACTTCTAATAGGATTTTTTCTCTTATTATTAGAAACAATATATATTTAAGTTTTGGTTCTCTTGTAAAAGATACATAATGGTTATGGCATCTTAGATTTGGTCATTTGAATTTTGGTGGACTAAATCTTTTGTATAAAAAGAACATGGTAACATGTTTACCACCTATCCAAAAACCAGATGAAGAATGTGAAGGTTGTATTATTGGAAAGCACCATAGAGAACCCTTTTCCAATATGGCATTCCTGGAGAGCTTAAGAGCTATTGGAGCTAGTTCATTCAGATCTATGTGGTCCAATTGAGGTTGCTTCATTTTCTAGTATGGAATACTTTTTTAATTTTATTAATGACTATAGAAGAAAACCTTGTGTTTATCCTTTGAAAAATAAATCAAATACTTTAAAGAAATTTAGATAATTTAAAAAATTAGTTGATAAACAAAGTGGTTATTTTCTCATAATTTTAAGTAGTGATAGGGGTGGAGAGTATATTTCTCATGTTTTTCATAATTTTTGTATTGAAAATGGCATAAAAAGATAGCTAACAACAAGGTATTCACCTCAGAAAAATGAGGTAGTTAAGAGAAAAAATAGAACAATTTTAAATATGGTTACTTGAGTATGATTAATGTTAAGAATTTACCAAAAGGTTTTTTGGCAGAAGAGGTTTGTTATGCAGGTTATATTTTGAATAGATTTTGAACAAACTTAGTTTGGGGCATGAGAATAGTAAAAGCCTGGGGAGGATTCAAACCTCCTATAGATCACCTAAGATTTTTTGGTTGTATTGCTTATTCTCATGTACCGGATACAATTAGAAGTAAATTGGATGATAAGGCAGAAAAATGTATCTTTGTTGGGTACAGTGAAGAATCTAATGCATATAGGTTATACAATCCTAAGAGAAAAATGTTGGTGATAAGTAGAGATGCAAAGTTTATTGAAGATCATAATAATAGTACCCATTCTAGCAACAGGTGCAAAAAATTCATTATAATCAATACCTTATTTTTATTTATAGCCCTTCACTACCAACCTAGCCTTGTATTTATTCACTTTACCTTGCTCATTGTACTTTGTTTTATACACCTGCTTTACTCCAATTGCCTTCTTATGTTCAGGAAGATCTGCAATTTCCCAAGTTTGATTCTTTTCTATTGCTGCAATTTATTCATTCATAGATTTAACCCATCTATCATCATTTATAGCCTCTTCAAAAAAAATAGGATCACTATCAGCAAAAAAATGCAAAATGACAAGTATCTTCATTTACCTTTGTTGTTTCTTGATATATCTCAAACAAGCTCCTTTTTTCCTGCCATCTTTTTTGAGATACTGAGGTGGATTATGAAGAACTATTTGATAAAACATGATGATGACTTGGTGGAGATGAAGAAGAGATTCTTCTTAGTGCTGATTGTTGAATGCTACTATTGGCTCCTATCTTGACAACAGAAATTTGTTGTTGATTTGTAGCTTCATCTTGAATGTTAACTTGCTGATATTTCTCTTTTAGATTCCAAAACCACTCCTAATCTTCAATAAACTTTGTATCTCTACTTATCACCAACTTGTTTGTATTAGGATTGTACAAACTATATGCCTTAGATTCTTTACTATACCCAACAAAGATACATTTTTTTGCCTTATCATCCAATTTACTTCTAAGTGCATTTGGAACATGAGAATAAGCAATACAACCAAAAACTCTTAGGTTATCTACTCAAGGTTTATATCCTCCCAAAACTACTTCTAATTGTCATACTGAAAAGAGCTAAGTTTATGGGATATCTATTTCAAAATATAACACTTTTTTCAAATAAATTATTTTGCCTAAAAAAACTTTAGTGAGAATTTCACAACATTAAAGCATACCTATATGTACAAAATTGTTTTGTTTCTTCTCTCAGCTACCACATTTTTCTAAGGTGAATACATTTTTGTTAGCTACCTTTATATTCCTTTTTCAATAAAAAAAAACTATGAAAATCATGAGAAATATACTCTCCACCCATATCAGTCCTTAAAATTGTGAGAAAATAACCAATTTGCTTTTCAACTAATTCTTTAAAATCTCTGAATTTCTTGAAAGTATTTGATTTATTTTTCAAAGGATAAACACGAAGGTTTCTACTATAGTCATCAATAAAAGTCAAAAAGTATCTCATACCAGAAAATGAAGCAACCTCAATTGGACCACATAGATCTAAATGAACTGGCTACAATGGCTCTGAAGCTCTCCATGAATTGCTTATTGGAAAGGGTTCTCTATGGTGCTTTCCAACAATACAACCTTCAAATTCTACATATGGTTTATGGATAAGTGGTAAACTTGTTACCATGTTCTTTTCTACAAAAGATTTAGTCCACCAAAATTCAAATGACCAAATCTAAGATGCCATAACCACTGTGTATCTTTTACAAGAGCACTGAAATATAAATGCATATTGTTTCTGATACTAAGAGAAAAAATCCTATTAGCACTCATGGGTATTTTGGTTATTATCTTGTTTTTACCATCAACAATAATGCATGATTCCTTTTCAAATTTGATAGTGTGGCCTTTTTGCACAAGTTGACCTACACTTAACAAATTATGCTTTAAGCCTAGTACATAAAATACATCACCAATATACTTTTTCTCACCTTGTTTTATTGTGATTAATATCCTCCTTTTTGTTATAATTGTGAAACAAGCACAAAACCATGAGCCACAAGATCAAACACAAACAAATACACCTTCCACGCAAGATATCTGCAAAATAATATGTGCAATTATCTTCAACAAGAAAAAGCTACAGAAGAGAGAAACTTTCAAGAAGATAGAAAGCTACAGATATTCTCTCATTGATAATTACAATGAGATCAAATCCTTATGAAAGGAGATCAAGAAACCCTAAAAAGGAAAACCCTAGTGTGCACACTTAATAATTAATAAATAATTAATTATTAATGTGCCTAAGTTTAGCTTAAGTAACTAAAGTGATAAGTGACTTAATTAATTAACCAATATGATTAAATTAATTAAGTAAAACAACTTATTACTCTAACACCTTTCTCCATGACTGATGCAATTGTATCATTTCCCATCTATACTTCAGATTTGATGGACTCATCCAAATTCTGAAACATATCTTTGCGTCCTGTCATATGATTATTGCAGCCACTATCAACATATCATTTTTCATCATTTACTTCCTCCTTTGTGATCCAAGTTAGCAATACATATCCTTCCTTCCCTTCACCTTCATTTGCATATTGGGCTTCCTATTTACTTTCATCTGCAATCTTTTTTCTACATTTAGTTGCAATATGTCCATACTTTTGACAATAATAACATTGAATGAATGATTTATCATACCTCTAGAAGCCTCTACCTTTTTGCTAAATTTTTTCTCTTCCTCTACCTCTTTCTTGAGCGTAACTACAATTTTCTTCATCACTTCTATTGCTTATTTTACCTCTGCCTCTTTGTTGAAAACATCCTCCTCTTCCTCTTGAATTTCTCCCTCTTCCTCTTTGTGTTGAAGATGATTCTGGTGAAGGTTCTTTTTCTTTCAATGATACTTTTCTTTTAAAAGCTTTCAAAAGTGGCTCTTTTATTTATTTATTTAATCTTTTCTCATGTGTGTACAGTGAACCCATGAGCTCATCTATAGATAAAGTGGTTAGAGATTTTGATTCTTCAATAGCTATAACTACGGGACAATATTTTGTAGGAAAACTTCTTAAAATATTTTCAACAATTTTTTGATTATTCATAATCTCACTATTTATTTTCATCTAATTAACTATCCCCATTGTGTGAGTAAAGAAATCTCCTAAACTTTCAAACTCTGACATTTGTAAAATTTCAAAATCTTTTCTAAGAATTTGTAAATGGACTGTTCTTACTCTAGTTGTACATTGAAATGATTGTGCAAGAAGATCCCATGCTTCTTTGGCTATTGAAATAGTTGTAAATCTTAGAAGGAGAGTTTCATCAAGACCCTGCACAATACATAGTAATGGTTTCTTTTCTTTTTTTTGGATTATTCTCTAGTAAATTCCTTTCATTTTGTGTGAGTGCTACTAATGTTGCTTAATCTATGGGTTCTAAATATCCATTTTGCACAAGATCCCACAGTTCTTGAGATATAAATAAAATCTTCATTTGAAAACTCCAAAAGTCATAATTTTTCTCATTGAATTAATGAAGTTACAACTATGTATTGTTAGCATTCATTGCCATTTCGAACCTGCTCTAATACCATATGTTAAAAAACAATAAACTGAAAAAATCCAAATGTCAATACACTAAAATAGAAAATTAATACTAAAATTTAATAAACTATGAATAAATTCATAGAGAGGTAGAGAATATAAACTTTGTATTTTTTCTCGGTGAGACCCTTTCGGTTGGCTAAGTAAAATTCGTTCTTGACTCTGGCGGTCCCAGTTCTAGTCTCCCCATCCCGATGGTACGGAGGCGTGTGGCGCCAGCGCCAGCGGATCGATTAAAAAGTTTACCGAGGCGCCTTTGGAGTTTACATAGGGGGTGTTGCTGCCGATTCCTGCAGATCCTAAAAAAAAAAAACTTTGTATTTCTCAAAATATAATGTAAATTGTCTTCACATTTTATTGACAAAAAAAGAAAATATATATAGCAAATTAGCACTGAAAAGAAACATCTATGGTCAGGACAATAGCTTTTCAGAAACTGAAAAAAAAAAACTAAAAGAAAATAAAAATGAAACTATCAATGGGTGTGTAGGATCATGAGTGGAGCCAAAAGAGACAATATATTAGATATGTGACGGCAATTTTACACACCAAAGAATGATAAATGAAAAGAGGGTTTTAAAGGAGGATTCTCAAATTTTCCACCAATATAAATTATGCTTTTGCTTTGAATTTAATAAGTGAATTATTATTTATGTTCTATTTAAATTATGACTAAAGTCTTAATTGATAAATTTGATTGAAAAACATCTATAGCTCACATGTATCACATTTTTTAATCCAAAACATGCATCACATTGTATGTTTTCCATACTATAGGATTAAGAAAGGAGAATTTGAATTTCATGAATTTTGACCAAGTTAAAGATTGGTCGGACATATGGGTTTTATAATTTTAAAGAGTTGTAATGAAATTAAGGTAATTCATTTACTTGAGAGAAGTGCAAAAATATATATGCATCGGGACATAGTTCTCTACTTATATATAAAATCTTATAAAAAATGTTAGCATCATTTTATGGAGTGGTTGAGATTCGGTAAGACAAACATATTTCTTACTTTTTTCTAGAAATTTAAGTACTGCATTGAAATTTCAAATTTTCACCAAATAGATTTGTTTCTTTTAAAAAAGAACCTAGTAGTTTAGAAAATACATTCAATTTTCTTAATATTCTATTCTTACATATTTTTGAAATAATATAGATAACTTATTGAAATTTTTATGTTAAGTTGTCTAACTCTGATTTTTCTAATTTTTTTACCACTTAAGGGTCTATTTTTTCCATGTTGATCCTACACATACCCCAATCTAGAAAAAATAGTAAAATCAAAAGTCTAATGAGAAACATTCCCACTGACAATCTGTTTAAAATAGATTTTACTAATTTAACATCCTCCATAAAATATGATTTGTGGGACAACTTGCCATCCCTAAAAGATTCTTCAATCTATTGAAATCTTCTTCCTTCAAAGGCTTTGTCAAAATGTCAGCAACTTGATCTTTGGACTTGCAATAAGAAAGTTTAGTTTCATTATTTTCATCCAACTCTCTGATGAAATGAAATTTTATGTCTATGTTCTTGCTTCTTCCATGAAAGACTATATTTTTAGAAACTATATCTTCCATTTGGGGTTGCAACAATGCTTCAAGCATTCTTCTTAAGCAAACTGCTCGATAACCTTCTGAAGTGGCTACCACATATTTTGCTTCTACTAAAGACAATGCAACAATGGGTTGTTTCTTTCAAGACCATTAAATTACACCTGAACGAAGAGTAAAAACTTACCCAAAATTACTTTTCCTATCATCTTGATTTCTAGCCCATTCACTATCTATATAACCAGTTAACTTCAAAACATCCTTCTTTTCATAAAAAATTCCATGATTTGTTGCCCCTTTCCCATACCTTAGTATTATTTTACATGCTTGTAGATGAGTATCATGTGGATCTTCCATGAACTTGCTTATCAAGCTTACAACATACATGATGTCTGGTCTTATTGCAGTTAAGTACATTAAGCTTCCAACCAAACTTTTATACAAAGTAGAATCTACCTTTTTGGTTTCATCATTTTTTCTCAACTTCACACCCATGGAAATAGGTGTAATTTTTGGTTTAGTATTTTCTATCTTGAACCTTTTCAAAATATCATTTCCATGTACTTTTATTGTGAAATAAAAAACCCATCACTATTTTGAGTTACTTCAAGACCAAGATAATAATGCAACAAACCAAGATCAGTCATATCAAATTCACTCTTCATTTCCATTGAAAAATCTCTAAGCATGTTTTCATTATTCCCAGTATAAAGAAAATCATCAACATAAATGCAAACTATTATAACATCTCCTTGTTGATTTTGTTTTATGAATAAGGTATAGGTTCATAAGGGAATTTTTCAAAACCATTCTTCAAAAAATATGTTTCAATCCTTTCATACCAAACTCTAGGTGCTTGCTTTAAACCGTACAAAGCTTTCTTTAGTTTGAGCACTTTACCCTTTTGACCTTTAATATCATAACCAGGTGGTTGCTCAATGTAAATTTCTTCCTCCAATACACCATTCAAGAATTCTAATTTTGCATCCATATGGAAAATTTTGCAACCCTTTTCTTCTGAAAAATCTAAAATCATATGAATAGTATCCATTCTAGCAACAGGCGCAAAAAATTCATTATAATCAATACCTAATTTTTGTTCATAGCCCTTCACTACCAACCTGGCCTTGTATTTATTCACTTTACCTTGCTCATTGTACTTTGTTTTATACACCCACTTTACTCTAATTTCCTTCTTATGCTCAAGAAGATCTACAATTTCCCAAGTTTGATTCTTTTCTATGGCTGCAGTTTCTTCATTCATAGCCTTAACCCATCTACCATCATTTATAGCCTCTTCAAAAAAATTAGGATCAACAAAAAATGCAAAATGACAAGTATCTTCATTTACCTCTATTGTTTCTTGATATTTGTTAGACAAGCTCCTTGTTTTCTGCCACCTTTTTGGAGATACTAACGTGGATGATGAAGAACTATTTGATGAAACATGAAGATGACTTGGTGGAGATGAAGAAGAGATTCTTCTTAGTGCTAATTGTTGAACACTACTATTGGCTCTTGTCTTGACAACTGAAATTTGTTGTTGATTTGCAACTTCATCTTGAATGTTAACTTGGTGATATTTCTCTTTCAAATTCCAACACCACTTTTGATCTTCAATAAAATTTGCATCTATACTTATCACCAACCTTTTTTTCTTTGGATTGTACAACCTATATGCCTTAGATTCTTCACTATACCCAACAAAGATACATTTTTTTGCTTTATCATCCAATTTACGTCTAAGTGCATATGGAACATGAGAATAAGCAATACAACCAAAAAATCTTAAGTGATCTATGCGAGGTTTGTATCCTCCCCAAGCTTCTTATAGTGTCATGCCCCAAACTGAGTTTCTAGGACATTTATTCAAAATATAACCTGCACAACAAACTGCTTCTACCCAAAAATATTTTGGTAAATTGTGAACATTAAGTATACTCCTTACCATATTTAAAATTGTTCTATTGTTTCTCTCAACTACCCAATTTTACTGAGGTGAATACCTTGTTGTTAGCTGCCTTTTTATGCCATTTTCAATACAAAAATTATGAAAATCATGAGGAATATATTCTCCAACCCTATCAGTTCTTAAAATTATGAGAAAATAACCACTTTGTTTTTCAACTAATTCTTTAAATTCTTTGAATTTATTGAAAGTATTTGATTTATTTTTCAAAGGATAAACCCAAATTTTTCTACTATATTCATCAATAAAAGTCAAAAAGTATCTCATAGTAGAAAATTAAGTAACCTCAACTGGACCACATAGATCTGAATCAACTAGCTCCAACGTCTCTGAAGCTCTCCAGAAATCCCTTATTGGAAAGGGTTCTCTATGATGCTTTCCAACAATACAACCTTCACATTCGTCATCTGGTTTTTGGATAACTGGTAAACTTCTGACCATGTTCTTTTTATGCAAAAGATTAAGTCCACCAAAATTCAAATGACCAAATCTAAGATGCCATAACCACTGTGTATCTTTTACAAGAGCACTGAAACATAAATGCATATTGTTTTTGATACTAAGAGAAAACATCCAATTAGGACTCATGGGTATTTTTGTTATCATCTTGTTTTTACCATCAACAATAATGCATGAGCCCTTTTCAAATTTGAATAGTGTGGCCTTTTTGCACAAGTTGACCTACACTTAACAAATTATGCTTTAAGCCTAGTACACAAAATACATCACCAATATACTTTTTCTCACCTTGTTTTTTTGTGATTAATATCCTCTATTTCTCCATGACTGATGCAATTGTATCATTTCCCATCTATACTTTAGATTTGATGGACTCATCCAAATTCTGAAACATCTCTTTGTGTCTTGTCATATGATTATTGCAACCACTATCAACATACCATTTGTCATCATTTACTTCCTCCTTTGTTATCCAAGTTAGCAATACATATCCTTCCTTCCCTTCACCCTCATTTTCATATTGGGTTTCTTGTTTACTTTCATCTGCAATCTTTTTTCTACATTTAGCTGCAATATGTCCATACTTTTGACAATAATAACATTGAATAAATGATTTATCATACCTCTAGAAACCTCTACCTCTTTGCTAAAATTTTTCTCTATCTCCAACTCTTGCTTGAACATAACTACAATTTTATTCATCACTTCTATTGCTTCTTTTACCTCCACCTCTTTGTTGAAAACATCCTCCTCTTCCTCTTGAATTTCTACCTCTTCATCTTTGTGCTGGAGATGATTCTGGTGAAGGTTCTTTTTCTTTCAATGATACTTTTCTTATTAAAGATTTCTCAAGTGGCTCTTTTGCTGATTTATTTAATCTTTTATCATGTGTGTACAATGAACCCATAAGCTCATCTACAGATAAAGTGGTTAGAGTTTTTGATTCTTCAATAGGTATAATTATAGGACAATATTTTGTAGGAAAACTTCATAAAATATTTTCAATAATTTTTTTATCATTCATAATCTCACCATTTTTTTTCATCTGATTAACTATCCCCATTATATGAGTAAAAAAATCTACTAAACTTTCAGACTCTAACATTTGTAAAATTTCAAAATATTTTCTAAGCATTTGTAAATGGATTGTTCTTACTCTTTTTGTACCTTGAAATGATTGTGCAAGAAGATCTCATGCTTCTTTGGCTATTGAAACAGTTGTAAATCTTGGAAGGAGAGTTTCATGAAGACCCTGCAGAATAAACAATAATGCTTTCTTATCTTTTTTCTGATTATTCTCCAGTAAATTCCTTTCATTTTGTGTGAGTGTTGCTAATGCTATTGCATATGTGGGTTCTGAATATCCATTCTACACAATATCCCATAGCTCGTGAGATCTAAATAAAATCTTCATTTGAAAACTCCAAAAATCATAATTTTCCCCATTGAATTAAGGAATTTGCAACTGTGTACTATTAGCATTCATTGCTATTTCAAACTTGCTCTGATACCATATGTTAAAAATTAATAAACTGAAAAAATCCAAATGCCAATACACTAAAACAAAAACTTAATACTAAAATTTAATAAACTATGATTATATTCACAAAGAGGTAGAGAATATAAACTTTGTATTTTCTCAAAAAATATGTTGTAAATTGTGTTCACACTTTATTGATAAAAGGAGAAAATATATACAACAAATTATGAAAAACATCTACAACTAGATGGGAAACTTTCCTAGCACAAAAAACAAACTAAAAAATAAATAAAAGGAAACTGTCCAATCCACAAAATATAGTAAAATTAGAAGTCTGATGGGAAACATTCCCATTGACAATTTTTTTTAACAGATTGTCAGTGGGAATACTTCCGATTAGACTTCTGATTTTACTATTTTTTTCTAGATTGGAAAGTTTCTTTCTATTTTTGCTTTAGTTTTTTTTGTGTGCTGGGAAAGTTTCCCATCTGTTTGTAGATTCTTTTCATAATTTGTTGTATATATTTTCTCCTTTTTATCAATAAAATCTAAAGAAAATATACATGTTTTATGAGAGAATACAAAGCTTATGTTCTCTACCCCTGTGTGAATTTATTCACAATTTATTAAATTTTAGTATTAATTTTATATTTTAGTGTATTGGCATTTGCATTTTTTTAGTTTATTGTTTTTTAACATATGGTATTAGAACATGTTCAAAATGGAAATGAATTCTAATAGTACATTGTTGCAAATTCCTTAATTCAATGGAAAAAATTGTGATTTTTGGAGTTTTAAAATGAAGATTTTATTTAGATCTCAGGAACTATGGGATCTTGTGCAGAATGGATATTCAGAAGCCATCGATGTAGTAGCATTAGCAACACTCACACAAAATGAAAGGAATTTACTATAAAATAATCAAAAAAAAGATTAGAAATAATTATTGTTCATTGTACAAGGTCTTGATGAAACTCCCCGTCTAGGATTTATAGCTATTTCAATAGCCAAACAAGCATGAGATCTTTTTGCACAATCATTTCAAGGTACAGAAAGAGTAAGAACAGTCTGTTTACAAATGCTTAGATAATATTTTGAAATTTTACAAATGTCAGAGTCTGAAAGTTTAGGAGATTTCTTTACTCACACAATGGGGATACTTAATCAGATGAAAATAAATGGTGAGATTATAAATGATAAAAAAATTGTTGAAAATATTTTAAGAAGTTTTCCTACAAAATATGATCTTGTAGTTATAGCTATTGAAGAATCAAAAAATCTAACCACTCTATCTATAGATGAGCATATTGGTTCACTATACACACATGAGAAAAGAATAAATAAATCAGCAAAAGAGCCACTTGAGAAAGCTTTAAAAAGAAAAGTATCATTGAAAGAAAAAGAACCTCGACCAGAATATCTTCAACACAAAGAGGAAGAGGTAGAAATTCAAGAGGAAGAGGAGGATGTTTTCAAATAAGAGGCAGAGTTCAAAGAAGCAATAGAACTGATGAAGAAAATTGTAGTTAAACTCAAGTAAGAGGTAGAGGCAGAGGAAATTTTTAGCAAAGAGGTTGAGGTTTTTAGAGGTATGATAAATCATCTATTCAATGTTATTATTGTCAAAAGTATGGACATATTTCAGTTGAATGTAAAAAAAAATTGTAGATGAAAGTAAATAGGAAGCTCAATATGCAAATGAAGGTGAAGGGCATGTAGCACAAAGGAGGAAGAAAATGATGACAAATGGTATGTTGACAGTAGCTGCAATAATCATATGATAGGATGCAAAGAGATGTTTCAGAATTTGGATGAGTCCATCAAATTTGAAGTATAGATGGGAAATGATACAATTACATCAGTCATGGAGAAAGGGAGGATATTAATCACAACAAAACAAGGTGAGAAAATGTATATTGGTGATGTATTTTATGTATCAGATGAAAATAAATGGTGAGATTATGAATGATCAAAAAATTATTGAAAATATTTTATGAAGTTTTCCTACAAAATATTGTCCTGTAATTATAGCTATTGAAGAATCAAAAAATCTAACCACTTTATCTATAGATGAGCTTATGGGTTCACTGTACACACATGATAAAATATTAAATAAATTAGCAAAAGAGCCACTTAAGAAAGCTTTAAAAAGCAAAGTATCATTGAAAGAAAAAGAACCTTCACTAGAATCATCTCCAACACAAAGATGAAGAGGTAGAAATTCAAGAGGAAGAGGAGGATGTTTTAGACAAAGAGGCGGAGGTAAAAGAAGCAATAGAAGTGATGAATAAAATTGTAGTTACGCTCAAGAAAGAGTTAGAGACAGAGAAAATTTTTAGCAAAGAGGTAGAGGTTTCTAGAGGTATGATAAATCATTTATTCAATGTTATTATTGTTAAAAGTATGGACATATTGCAGCTAAATGTAGAAAAAAGATTACAGATGAAAGTAAACAGGAAGTCCAATATGAAAATTAAGGTGAAGGGAAGGATATGTATTGCTAACTTCGATAACAAAGGAGGAAGTAAATGATGAAAAATGGTATGTTGATAGTGGCTGAAATAATCATATGACAGGATGCAAAGAGATGTTTTAGAATTTGGATGATTCCATCAAATCTAAAGTATAGATGGGAAATGATACAATTGCATCAGTCATGGAGAAAGGGAGGATATTAACCACAACAAAACAAGGTTAGAAAAAGTATATTGGTGATGTATTTTATGTACCAAGCTTAAATCATAATTTGTTAAGTGTAGGTCAACTTGTGCAAAAAGGCCACACTGTCAAATTTGAAAAGGGCTCACGCATTATTGTTGATGGTAAAAACAAGATGATAACCAAAATACCCATGAGTGCTAATAGGATGTTTTCTCTTAGTATTAGAAACAATACGCATTTATGTTTTAGTGCTCTTGTAAAACATACACAGTTGTTATGGAATAAGTAGAGATGCAAAGTTTATTGAAGATCAAGAGTGGTGTTGGAATCTGAAAGAGAAATATCAGCAAGTTAACACAAGATGAAGTTGCAAATCAACAACAAATTTTAGTTGTTAACACAAGAGCCAGTAGTAGCATTCAACAATCAGCACTAAGAAGAATATCTTCTTCATCTCCACCAAGTCATCATCATGCTTCATAATTAGTTCTTCATCATCCACCTCAGTATCTCCAAAAAGGTGGCAAAAAACAAGGAGCTTGTCTGACATATATCAAGAAAAAATAGAGGTAAATGAAGATACTTGTCATTTTTCATTTTTTGCTGATAGTGATCCTATTTTTTTTGAAGAGGCTATAAATGATGATAGATGGGTTAAAGCTATGAATTAAGAAATTATAGCCATAGAAAAGAATCAAACTTGGGAATTGTAGATCTTCCTAAGCATTTGAATAAAATTGGAGTAAAGTGGGTGTATAAAACAAAGTACAATGAGCAAGGTAAAGTGAATAAATACAAGGCCAAGTTGGTTGTGAAGGGCTACAAACAAAAATCAGGTATTGATTATAATGAAGTTTTTGCACCTGTTGCTAGAATGGATACTATTCATATGATTTTAGCTCTTTCAACACAAAAGGGTTGGAAACTTTTTCATATGAATGTAAAATCAGCATTCTTGAATGGTGTATTGGAGGAAGAAATTTACATTGAGCAACCACCTGGTTATGAGATTAAAGGTCAAAGGGTAAGCTCAAATTAAAGAAAGATTTGTATGGTTTAAAATAGGCACCTAGAGTTTGGTATGAAAGGATTGAAGCATATTTTTTGAACAATGGTTTTGAAAATGCACTTATGAACCCACCTTGTTCATAAAACAAAGTCAACAAGGAGATGTTATAATAGTTTGCACTTATGTTGATGATTTGCTTTATACTTGGAATAATGAAAACATGATTAGATATTTTTCAATAGAAATGAAGAGAGAATTTTATATGACTAATCTTAGTTTTTTGCATTATTATCTTGGTCTTGAAGTAACTTAAAATAGTGATGGGTTTTTTATTTCACAAGAAAAGTATGCAAGTGATATTTTGAAAAGGTTTAAGATGGAAACTAGTAAACCAATAATTACACCTATTACCATGGGTGTGAAGTTGAGCAAAAATGATCAAACAAAAAAGGTAGATTCTACTTTGTATAAAAGTTTGGTTGGAAGCTTAATGTACTTAACTGCAACAAGACCAAACATCATACATGTTGTAAGATTGATAAGCAGGTTCATGGATTATCCACATGATACTCATCTACAAGTAGGTAAAAGAATACTAAGGTATGTGAAAGGGACAACCAATCATGGAATGTTTTATGAAAATAAGGATGTTTTGTGATGCAAGAGCATCTAGTGGTGTAAAGGCAATCTTGCGTCACCCAAAAATAGTTAAATTTCAAATTTCTTAATTTTTAGATTTTTTTACATTTTTGGATACCCTTTTCGTCATAATGAAATTCCCAATTTATGGTTTTTATTTTCTATTCCTGGGTGGAAAGATATTGTAGTTTTAGTTTCCTAGATTTGCACCTGAAAATCTTTCAAGTTAGATTTGAGGCACTTAGAGTTCCCAGAATAGCCCCGAAACTTTTTGAAATCAGCATAGTTGATTTCAAGCACGTTATTAACTTTGAGACCTTTCCAACGGTTCAAACGGTTCATGAATGGTCCCGGATCAAAGTTATGGCCCCGGGAAGTTGGCACACTTTCTAGAAGATACAATTACAAATGCTCTTTTGAAATTTGAACTTCATGTTGTAAATTTTCGACACCAAACCGCCTAAACTCAAATTTGAATGTCGTTTTGGTTCCAAACTAAT
>VDFB02317226.1:0-31267 GCA_007258455.2 Sequoia sempervirens
GAATATCCTCCGCATATGTGAAAATTCCAACATGCAAACCCTAAAAATAGGCTTCAAGGTCGAAAATGGTGTCACTGCATCATCTCGTATTATATCATCGCCAGAGGGTTTTGAAACCCAGAAATATTCTAAACTTAAAGGCATGCATTGAAAAACTTCGCATGCAAACCCTAAAATCAGCCTCTGAAGGTGATACTTGCTAAAAATAGAAAGTTGTCAGTTCTGGCTCAAATTTTGTAGACAAGCAATTTGATGTGTCCTGGATGCAGTGTAGTGATCGGAACTTCAAAAGTGCTGAGAAAAACGTCCCAAATTAGGTACTTACTAAAAATAGTAAGTTGTCGGAAGCATGCTAACTGTATTGTCAAACTCAGATTTCAACTTATTCACTCCATTTGACTTCAAACTGGCCGGAAGACTCAAAACCCTAATTCTTAGACTTAGCCAAAATTTTGCGTTTAAGCTCAAAGACAGGGACATCCCCAGAAAGGCGGACAGCAAAAAGAGACAGAGAGAGAGAGACAAAACCCAAGCCAAAAGACGAGGAATGGAGCAAAAATTAGGGGGTCCTCATTTTAAATGGGGTGATGTGTGAAAAGGTCACAACAAAACCCTTACATTGATTCTATGAAAAAAATATAACCCTAATCTTTATTCCATCTCTAGCCCTAAAACTAAACCTAACCCTAACCATACAATTAACCGTAATTCTATCTCTAACCCTAACCCAAACCCTAATTGTATATGTAACTCTAACTCTAACTCTCATCCAAATGATAATCTTAATTTTATTGCTAACCCTAACCCTAACCCTAATCCTAATCCTAATCCTAACCCTCATTATATCTCTAACCCTAAGCCTACCCCCGATTTTAAATATATCTGTAATCTTAACCCTAACCCTAATCTCAATGCTAACCCCAACCCTAATCATAATCGTAACCCTAATCCTAATGCTAACCCTAACCCTAATTATAATTCTATCTCGAATCCAAACCCTAATCTTAATACTAACACTAACTCCAACCCTAATGTTGATTCTATTTCTAATTGTAACCATAACCCTAATCCTAATCCTAATACTAACCCTAACCCTAATTCTATCTATAACTGTAACCATACCCCTAATCCTTATTCTATCTCTAATCCTAACCATAACCCTAATTATATCTCTAACCCTAACCCTACCCCTGATTCTAAGTCTATCTATAATCTTAACCCTAACCCTAATCTCAATGCTAACCCCAACCCTAATCATAACCATAACCCTAATCCTAATGCTAACCCTAACCCTATTATAATTCTATCTCGAACCCTAACCCTAACCCTAATCTTAATACTAACACTAACACCAACCCTAATCCTAATGATATCTCTAATTGTAACCATCAACACAATCCTAATTCTAATCCTAATCCTAATACTAACCCTAACCCTAATTCTATCTATAACTGTAACCATACCCCTAATCCTTATTCTATCTCTAATCCTAACCTTAACTCTAGTCATGATGCTAGCCCTAACCCTAACCATAATCCTAATTTTAATATTAACCCTAACCCTAATCTTAATTTTAACACTAACCCCAACCCTAATTTTAATTCATCTTTAATGTTAACCATAACCTTAATTTTGGTTCTAATCTTAATCCTAACCCTAACCCTAACTCTATCTCTAACCTTAACCCTACCCTTTATCATAGTTTTATCTCTAATCCTAACCCTAATCATGATGTTAACCCCAATCCTAACCCTAACCCTAATCCTAATACTAATATTAACTTCAACCCTAATCCTAATTCCATCTCTAACCCTAACCATAACCCTAATCCTAATCTTAATTGTAACCCTAACTGTACCCCTAATTTTATCTCTAACCCTAAACCTATTCCTTATTCTAATTGTATCTCTAATCCTAACCCTAACCCTAATCTTGATGCTAACCCTAGCCCTTATTGTAACACTAACCCTAATCCTAATGCTAACCCCAACCCTAATCCTAATTCTATCTCTAACTCTAACCCTAACCCTAATCATAATACTAACTCCAAACCTAATCCTAATTCTATCTCTAACCCTAATCCTAATCCTAATCCTAATCCTAACCCAAATTCATCTCTAACCATAATCCCAAATTTATCTCTAACCTTAACCCTAACCCTATCCCAAATGTTAATCCCAAACATAATCTCCAACCCTAACCCTAACGGTATTGTGAACTTTAATCATTACCCTAACCCTATTCATAATATTAACCCCAACCCTAACCCAAACCTTAACACAAACCCTAACCCTAATGTTAACCCTAACCCTAATCCTAACCCTAACCCTAAGCTAACCCTAACCATAATAATTTTGTCTTCCATGTTGCACTGCAACTGCTACTAGCATATGCTGAGAGATATCGTATTTTTTAATCAATTGCTCACATAAAAGTGCAATAGACGCCTTGAGAAGGATATCTCTCGACGCGTTATAAATAATATACATATGCTAGTTTATTTCAACTCTACAAACCTCTAATTACAATACTATAAAGGCAAATACTCGGCCACTATAAAGCCCAAAATGTAATAAAGCCCAAACTGTAATGCCTATAAAGGAAATTCTGATTCCCACATTTTGTATCATAATTATTAGGTATTTTCAAAACTTGAGTCTTTTTCTTGGAGCTTCAAGGTTGAAATTGTTGTTAGATTGAGGACGAAAACCATCGATCTTGTTGACTGCTGTATGCAAATCTTTATTGGACAGTTAGATGCAATTATTGATTTTTGAGGCATCATCAGCTGTTGTGCCAATCTGGAATGGATTTACTCTTCTATCTGCTAAATTTTCTGGGTGCAATCTGCTCTTATTTCATGCAAAATTATTTGCTGAAAATTTCTTTTAACTTCAGGCGAATTATTCCATGATTAACAAAATCCTTGATCATATTTAGTCGTCGTTGCACCTGATTATTCACACTTGGAAATGCTTTTGAATTAATAATTTTACATGTGCTTGTCACATGCTGCGATAGGGCATATGCTGATTAATTAATTGAATCGCTGTGATTGGCATTTTTCAGTAAATATTTAGAATGGAAATTCAGGCAATGAAAGGTTATTAATTATGGCTGCATCCTATTGATTTTATTATTGCTGCGATTAGGAAGAAAGGAATTAACATTTAGTATTGTTTGTTGTAATATTTTTACTTGGCAACAAACTTTGGGCGGAATTCCATGTTTTGTTTAAGGGGCAAATTGTTACACCCCAATTGTATAGCTACTAAGATATTAGTACTGCATAGGGAATAAATGATTGCAAAAGAGAATTTTGTGAATGAATAAGATATGTTGCACCTTGTTATCAATATGAGTGTTTTAAATTTAATGGTTGTCTCATTTCATGTTGTTTCAATTAATGTTGTTCATGGTGAAATACTACATAAGGAGGTTAATGAATCATGTTGATTTATCTTGTGATGTTTATATATACTGCTATTGTTGTGAACATATGACTATCGTGAGTTTATGTCAGTGGATGCAGATATGTGAACCATTCCTCCAGGTGGACGGGAAATATCACTCGGGAGAGGAGCTTGGTCGTTTAACCGGTAATGTTAATTATCTGAGCATACACACACGTCATTATAGTTTGGAGAGAACCAAGTCAGTTGTGTTGGTCTAGATAAGTCATCCATAGGCTTTAGGAGTCTTGTTTACTTCTTTGTGCTTTGTGAGTGATGTTTATCTGTATATCTGACTTACTGTATTACGATCATTATGAGGATAACATGAAAGGATGTAAGTGAAGAGGTTGAGTGGGTATGTATACACATGTATTTAGTATATACACGTATCCATATGTATATACATATCGATATAGGCGTATGATCAGCAGATGGATATGCTCATATGTATGTGTTGATATGGTATACATCCACATGTGTGTACACTAAGGTATATACAGGTATGTACATGTATATATATACACACGCTACCTATTATCTGTGGATATTAATAATATTATATTATTATTCTCTGACAATTTACATATACATGTCTGTATATACGTACATATCAGATTACGATATGGTTATTGAATGATATATATATATATATATATATATATATTATAGTAAAATAATATATATGTATTACAAGAGTAATTAAAAATATATATAAAGGTATATGTTAATTGTTACTTAATATATATATAGTTCAATATTATAAATCTCTTTATTGGATAATAAATTATATCCCACTTTGAGTGTATATCAAAGTCTAAACTATGGAAATCGATGAAATATCCTTCAGCTGATTATTAATCATCAATCATGAATTGAGCTATTCTTATTCAATTGAATTTCAATCACTTGAACTTAGGAAATCGAAATATTTCCCACCGCATGAAATATTTGTCTCAAACTATTGAAATCAAAATATTTACTTCCCAACAATTGAAACACTTATGCGTGAGAATGGAAATATAGCATTGAGAAATACACGCCTGGATAATGCGCACCTGGAAGTAAGAAAGATTCAAATGCAATTATAAGATGAGTCGACTCAGCTAGTAAATAAGCAAGGTGTTTGAAAAATAACCATGACCTTTCTGCAAAGATGAGTCCCCCACCATATTTCATGATTCGCGCCATATTTGGGGAGACGCCTATAGGTGTCGACCCTCCATTTTTAACATGTGCAAGTTTGAAACATTCTTTGTTCTGCTAGAAGTCGAATCACCTCTTTTAAGCTAAGTGCAAGTGTGGAAATCCGCCACATTTCATTTTGAAATATTCAAAGTTCAGTTCTATCAATTTACATGCCTGCAAGAGTGGAAATTGTTGGGATGGGGGCTCTATAAATAGCCGCCCAGTTCATTCATCAAGAATCACTTGCTAAATCCGAATTTCATCTGATTTCTGAGAGTTTGTTTCATAAGTTTCTTATTCTGAAATCATATTTATATCTGAGTGCTAAGAACAGAGGAATTACCAGTTCATTATTATCAAAAAATCTGAGGTTGTCTCAATACAGCTGATACCAATAACAGACCGTATATTCACCATTTTAGAGTATAATTCTGAGTGAGAATTCTATCAACATTGAGGGTTTATGTTGTGTGCTAAGACAGCAGCTTGAGAGGAAACTACCGGTCACATAAACTGAGCTGAAGTGCTGACAGGAAGACTGAATTGCATCATTTGAAGGGAAGCTTATAATTAGGCATGAGATATTCTTCATCTTCCCATTCTGTTTCTGATTGCTATATATCTGCTTCTTTGTGTTTACTGTATGTGCAAAGGTAGAAAGTCATTTCTTAAACTGCATTTTAGATTATAGAGAAAATGAGCTATTATGAGAAATGTTTACCTGATTGTACTTAGGAAGTGAATTGTGAGAAGATTTAAGATGCATATTTGTGTGAAACTGCATATTTTGTATGATCTCCATATAAGGAGAATACAATGGTATTAGTTAATATTTACTAGGATCGAAATGAAGACAGAGTCAAGTAAGGTCTTTTCAGCTTAAGTTATTAGGATAACTGAGGTAAGCTTGAGTACTCCTAGAATAAAGATTTCTTGATTAGGAGGGATTGTATAAGACACTTGTAGACTGTGTTGATGTGTGTTTTGTAACCTACAAAAAATAGCAAAATAAAGTGTCCAACGACTACCCTATTCTCTCTTGATCAAAGTATTCCACATGCTAAGATTGCGAGAGAGATCATGTGTTCAACTCCAAGATTCCTTCTATGCAATGGATAGCCTCAATTGGTTCGTTGTGATTTTGTTGGTATCACGAGGGGACTTACGCAATTGTTCGACAGTCAACAGCAAACAGCGGATTAAAGGGAAAGGGGATTTTCGTGATTCGAATGATTTATCAGGTACGTGCGAGATTCCTAATACTAACCAAAAATTGTACTGAATTTAAATGAGTGCAAAGTTTAGAGAGTCTAAATTCTATCCTAAGTGCGGGATTCGGAGCTCAACTTCAACAAACTTCAACCGGACTTCGCTTTGCCTCGCATCGGACAGCTTCCACGGAGTTGGTACAATCTTCAAGGGAGTAGCTAAGGATAATCAGATTACAATTCAACATGTGAATACCATCACAACAATGCATACTATCATGCCAATCATAATTGAAGTTAAGCACAAAGTGTTCCAGTTGACCACGCAGGGCAAACCTATCATCAATAAGCTTGCTAGTGGTATGGATTTAGACGAAGCTGCTTAGATTAAGCACCGCATTCCATTATTATCATCGACTTGCATGAAACAAAATCTATTTACTTTACTTTAAAATCCTACTTGAAGTAGAAGGATGAAGAAACCTCGCTAGCTACTCACAACAAAAGGCGAGATCATCATCAATGAAAACTCTTTTTATTGAAAGAGTGTTCACAACAATTTCTTACAAAGTTTTCAAAGCAAAAACTTTCCTTCTCCAAACTATCAATCTATCAACTATGCTAACTCTAAGTTGTCTCTCTATGCTCTATGATCTATCTCTCTAATTTCTAGTCTCTAATGAGTATAAATGAAGGGGGGATGCCCCTTTTATAGCTGGCCAAGTCCAATGGACGCCTCAGATTACAATCAAATGGATGGCCCAGATCGCGCCACCTCAGCCCTAACCCTAAAAACTGCCATAAAGAAGAGTGGGGCAATAAATGATCCAAAAGATTCCCACTGTCATGTCCCCATTTTTTGCGAGCATTAGAATTTGAAGGATTAGCCTATCAATTGACCCTCGTAGGCTAGTGTGGTGGATTAGAGGGTTCATTTGGGAGTTATGGAGCTCTTCAGGTGGCAGTTGTTAGTGTTCACTTCTCCAGATCCTTCTTAAATAGTAAATTTAAAACTCGCGAGTCGAAGTTTGGATAAAACGCAAGCATTTATCATTCTAAAAAACGCGCAAAAAATGGCGAGTATTTCTGTAAAATGCGGCCAGAAATAGGCAAAACGTGGTGGGTTTTTTTTAACCCTAGTTTTTTCGCTTAAACTCAACGAATGCATTCGATTTCCTTTCATTTCACGTCGCGACCACGGCAAGTGAAAAAAAACGACGGCAAGTGAAAAAAACGACGGCAGAAGTTGAAACGAGGGCATAAAAAACAACCAGATGGCAGCCAAGAAATTGACGCGGGAGCCAAAGAATATTTTCTGTGTCTGATCTAAATCCGACGGCAAAAAGAAATCGACGCAGATCTGGGATTCCATCTTGCATTTTGTTCATTCCAATTTCCAGGTATGTGCACAGTGCGTCTGGTTTATTTTCTTAAAAATTTGTTTTAAATTTCATTTAGTTTTTAAGAGTTAGATTTTAATAAAAGAAAAAATAATATGTTTAAAACTTTAAATTTATGTATTTTTTGTTACAATAATTCTTAATATTTCATATTGTATAAATTTTTAATAGTGTATTAAATTTAAGATTTTAAGTTATAATACATTTTATAATTTGAAATTTAATATATTAATTTTTTAATTTACAATTTGATTTATTTTTAAAACTTATAATATAATAAATAATTAATATTAATAATATTTTATAATTTGAAATTTAATATATTAATTTTTAATTTACAATTTGATTTATTTTTAAAACTTATAATATAATATATAATTAATATTAATAATATTTTATAATTTGAAATTTAATATATTAATTTTTAATTTACAATTTGATTTATTTTTAAAACTTATAATATAATATATAATTAATATTAATAATATATTAACTTATATTTGCAAGAGAAAATTGAAAACTTTTAATTTATTCTATTTTATTTTTAAAATTTAAAATCAAAAATAACTGAAAATTATTAATTTATATTAATATTATGATAAATTGACAATAATAAATACTAAAAATACATTGAAATCAGTAAATACATTGATGATTGATATGCATTAAACTCTAATTTTGATTTATATATGATGAAATCGGTAATATGTTCTAAAAATTCAGTTTATATGTGTGGTTTTTAAGAATATTTTAAAAAATTGTGTATTTTCAAATGTTCGATAAATTTGCCGAGTTATTGCCGAGTTTTTCCCCGAGTTTTTGCCGAGTCCCGAGTTTTTAAAATTTTTGGGTCTGCCGAGTTATTGCCGAGTCCGAGTTTTTCAACTATGGGTGGATTAGAGGGTTCATTTGGGAGTTATGGAGCTCTTCAGGTGGCAATTGTTAGTGTTCACTTCTCCAGATCCTTCTTATATTCTAAGGCATTAATATTCAGAGGTCTCTAGTTCAATTTTGAGGGACTTACTATTTATAGTAAGTCAGTGGATGTTACAGAGGGACCCTTACTATTTTTAGTAAGGCAGTTGATGCACAGTGGATACAATGGTTAACTCCCAGGTTCAGACATAATTGAGAATTAATGATTATTTGTGGAGTTATGTTATTTAATTATTAATAAAATAATTACTTTATTAATAATTAATTATAAGGTGCAATTATAAAGTTTTAAATTCATTTTACGTCTAATGGGGCCATGACCCTCAAAAGGTCACTTAAAGTACATTAAATATTATTATTTAATGAGCACCCATTTAATAAAGCATTTATTAAGGTGAAAGGCAAATATTGAATATCATTTTAAATAATTAAAAGGAGACTTCTAGAAGGGATCAACCAAATTGGAGAATTATATATATGCCATCGAAAAGTAAATGAAGGCATCATTGAATCATTTTACTTTATTAATAATTAATTATAAGGTGCAATTATAAAGTTTTAAATTCATTTTACGTCTAATGGGGCCATGACCCTCAAAAGGTCACTTAAAGTACATTAAATATTATTATTTAATGAGCACCCATTTAATAAAGCATTTATTAAGGTGAAAGGCAAATATTGAATATCATTTTAAATAATTAAAAGGAGACTTCTAGAAGGGATCAACCAAATTGGAGAATTATATATATGCCATCGAAAAGTAAATGAAGGCATCATTGAATCATTTTACATATTGGATTTGTGCTATTGGAGAGCTTGGCTCTTAAGGTTGGAAACCTAGGGTTTTCAGAACTTTTGATCAGTGGGAACGACAACTCTCATTGGTTGGCATAACTGAGGTTGTGAGAGATCAGCTGAAGGGTTGCCCATGCATTGGCTTCATCCAGAAGTCAATATTGTGCTTCATCAGATTTGCAGGAGAGATTTGGAATAAGGGTTTCAGCATCTTTCAAGTTCAGAAGATTGTTTCCGGGTATCTTCTTTGTAAAGCTTTCAGAAATAATGCAATATCAATAAAGCTTTGATTTCTAGCATTTATCAATGTTTCCAGTTGTATATCTTTGCATCTTATGCTTCAAAAATTGTTAATTTCTTGCATGCATATTTTCTTGCCTGGTAATAATTGAGAAAATACATAAAATTACAAACCCTAGTCAGTTTTTAGAGGTTAGAGACGGACAGGTCTCTTACACCCACTCACACCCAAAATATCATGGGCAATTAATGCCCAATATCAATCTTCCAGAAGGTCATCATCTAGAAGGGCGTTCCCATTCTCCTTCTTCCTAACTGCAAATTTGATGAACCTGGCTAGTACAATTTCAACTTCCTAAACTGAGATGGGTGGGATGTGATCAAGTTGAAACTCCAACACTATAACTGTCTACCCATGTCGAGTACAGGATTTCCTCCAAGCGGCCAAGGCATCCTGGGTATTCTGAATAAGGCTGGAGAAGGTCGAGGTGTTTCCAAAATCATCCTAAACAAAATTCTTCACCTCTGAAAAGAAAGGCGGCAATCTACTCTTCAAACCATCAGTAATCACCTCCTCGGAAGTCAGCCTCCTAGCAAAGATAGCCTCTAGTGTGTTCAGGACTCCTTCAAGGATGTTCACCATGGCCTTTCTGACTCTGGCCGAATCTGCCTGTGATGCATCAAAGAATTCTCGGCCCGTGACCACTGAAGAATACCAGCTGGTGAAGTCATATCTATCACCCTCCTGAATTATGCCTCCTTCAATCAAAGTCTGCAAGGGTGTATGCATCAAAGCCTCTAAGTGAAGGACAACTTTGGTATGATAGATATGAGCATCGCCGCAAGCCTGATCAACTGCGTCCATCTGTGCCACAATGCCCGAAGCCTGCTAATAAGAATGAGCAAGATCCTCCATAAACTTTTGTCTCAACACGAACACTAGCAACCCATTTATCCGCTTCCTGTGCCATCTTCCTCAAGTGCTCCAAGCCGCTGGCTGATTCTCTAGGGAACTCAGCTAGGAGCTCAATTGCACGATTTTCTTGCCCACAAGGATGAGACAAGTGTTGTACATACCCAATCAATGTTTTGTGCTCCCTCTTCAATCTTTTATATTTGCCTTCAGTCTGAAGCAGCATGTCCTTGAGTGCCTAATAAGAATTATCGCACTTCAATTATCTGTGCTCAGGTAGGGCGACCCAATTCCATGGTGGTCATCACATAATTCTCTAGAACGGCTTCATCTCGATCGCACTCAACCCTTGGTACAGCCACGTGAAGGGTGCGAGAGCCATCTTCATATGTCGAAATCTTCGAAAACTTCCTAGCCCTCTTCTTTGTTGGAGGTGCACTAATCCTGCTCATAAAATTCGTCCATCTCAACTGCTGGATGAATCTCTTCAATGGGGTCTCTTCTCATCCGATCTCTGAGCCAATCTGGCACTACCTACTGCAAGTCTGAAATGATGAACGGTTGTTCATTCCTTGCTTCCTCTTCACGGACCTCCTTTCTAACTTCACCCTAACGAGGCTCATCAATCTCTACAGGCTGAGTATCTCCTGAACCTTGAGCTTCCTGCCCTGCAGCAGTGTTGTCCTCCAGAGCTACTTCAATTTCATGCTGGAAGCAAGTATCAGTGGTTGTTTCTTCTTCCTCTTCTTGCTGGTTATCTCTCATAGGTGCATTGACACTCTGGCCAACAAACTCCCTTCGCGGTGGCTAATTTTCCTCCTGTAATTCTTGTCGTCTATTCAACATATTTCTCTGATCAGCAAACAATGAAACTTCCTGTATACTTGGAGAATGAGTCCCCAATGGCATAGGTGATGCCACCTCAACCCTTGGAGGCTCTGGCTGGAATGGTTCCTCTCTTCGTGGCTCTGGATCTCGAGCAACCTACTTCTTCTTCTTGATAGTTGGCGGCCTGTGATCTCCCATTAAATTATAAGGGGGATTGACCTGCTCTTGAGCCTATTCATTTGCCTCTCAACCCATCCTCTTGTGAGCGTAAGGACTGGTATGCAAAGCGTATCCAAATCTGTGATCTCTGGCTCCGACCACTCTGGAAGTGAGAGCGGTGTATTCCTAACTGTCTCATAATCTGGGTGTAGAACATTCATATCCTTATCTACCTAGTCTGGCACAGGAACAATCTCACAAAACATCTTTCTTCTTACTTCAACTTCATCCAATGCACTTGCCCAGAAGTCTTCAATGTGTGCCTTATGTCTGAACTCTTCAGCCAATATCCATCTGATATTTCTATGAGGATCATAATGCTGTCTGCTAGTGTGATACAAGAGGTGGAAAAATTGAAGCTTGTTTTCCGCTTCCTTGGCTGCCTCCAGTGAAGGACAAACTTCATCTGAATTTCCCATGATGATCGGGAAGTCAAGTCCTCCTTTCTTCTTTTTCTTCTGAATCTTATTGTAGGCAATGAGCTGCCTAGATATCTCTAACATCAAAATCCTATTTGTGGTATATCAGGGCAATCTGTAAGGATAGGAAGAGAACCCCTACAACCTGATGTAAATGAATTTCGGAAATTGAATAAACCAACATTTGTACCTCTCAATCAGCTCCTGAGCCTCCTTTGATATTCTGTGATGAGTTCTTTGTTGAAGTGACCTCGCTATGTGCATAGTGAAGGAATCATTGACCCTCTTGTAGTGAGATGTGCTTGTCAAGTGCAACTATGAACAAACCTCATGAATCTTGAATTGCTAAGAGCCACACCCAATCGGCTCCTTGTATGATATCCCTCTGTATTTTGTCATCCAAGCCAGCATGTAAATAATATATGAGCCCATATAAAATGTTTTCATTCTCTTCAAACTTTTGAGCTGTTCATGCAAATTATCATTGATCATCACCCCCCAGCCAACATGCTCTTTGCCTTCCAGCACAAGGTTGATGTAATAAAACATCCAAGGCTCAAAGATGAACCCCTGGGGACATCCTCCAACTCTGCTGAGCATCATGATTAAGTCACAATACTCCTGCTTCAAATCATCTGAGATTATCTACTTCAGCAGCTTCGTGCGAGTTGGCTTAAGGCTTGTTCATCCAACGAGAGTTTATCATATCAGCACATCTTTCAAATGTCGAAGCATACATTCGCTCAGCTCGTTCTCTTGTCTTGTAAATCATCTTCTCATGTGTGGGAATTCCAAATGCCTCACCAATAGCCTCTGGCGTAAGGTTTGCGAACAACTTGCCATCTGGTGAAGTGATAGTCCTTCGTTCTGAGTTGTAGCAATTAGCACACTCCATGATCAACTCCGGACACTGAATTGCCGATGGAAAACCAGCAGCTGCATAAAGTCCACTTCTGACAATATTGTGCGAAGTGACTGATGGACGATGGCCTCCATTCCCATCATTCGGCTTCTGAAAGCCTCCAAGTTGAAAGAGCCAAGGTTTGTGTCACTCAGCTTGCCCAACTTCGAAGAGAACTTAGAATCCGACAGGAAAGATTTGCTCAGCTTTTTTATCACAGCCTGTCATGATGCATTTGCCTTGTTGGATTTAGCATTGTTCTCCTTGCCAGCCGCTCTTACTTCAACCATCCTGCAAAAACTAAAGACAGTCATTAGGAACAAGACTTAGAAAAATAAAATCACTTCGAGACTGCCAGTAGATAGAGCGAAGTGAGGAGCTTCAGCGTTGAAGTCCAACTTCAAACCTTAACAATTTCAGCCAAGTCAATTTCCTCTCAACACTTAGAAAATTTTCTCTGCAGCAACACAACTTCCGGCACTTAGAAGAATTTCGGCCCAAGCTCACTTCAACAACAATTTCTCTTTACACTACAATCTTCTTCACTCTAGAGCATCAAAGTCAACCTTGCTAGCTGATGGAGAAAATAACAAAACTTCACAGCTCATATAGCCAAGTCGAATTCTACAAGAAGCTAATTTTGGCTGAGACATTAAATTTCCACTCCTCCACTGCAGGAATTTGAATTTACCTCCTCTGGTATCTACAACACTTGTCATCTGGCGTCTGGAATATTTGACAATCTAGAACTTCAAAATTTCCTCTTCACTGGCCTAGGCATACTTCATTCCATTAGCACTTTGAAATCACTTGCTTTGAAAATATTAAATTTAATGGTCCCCTTTTCACTTCACTGGCTGACGCGCTCACTCTAATATTTCATCCAACTCTGGCCCGAGAAAATTGTTTTCATCAAGAATTTGGTCAAAAATCATCTAGGCACCCAACTTCAATTTACCAGCCAAGGCATTTTATTTTCACAAACATATCTTTCTTTGCCTTAGAATAATTTTTTTTTTTTTGCTTAGGAAGTTTCATTAATCAGGTGCCCAGGTAAAATCTCCATCTTAAAATCTCCGGCGAGGCATGAAAAGTTTCAAAATCAACTCCTTGTCGAAGATATCCAGTACCCAGAAGAAAATTCCCCTCATAAAATGCAAAATTCATGTGTGTCACTACGAAGGGGTACATTTAATTTTTTGAATTTTATACCTTAGAAAATATTTCTTACCAAAGTTTATTCTTTCTCCTCCTCTCTAGGCGCATTTCTTCTTCTGCTTTGCGTTAGAAAATTTTATCCAACTCCATGAAGCTGAGCGCATTCTTGGGGTGGTCAAGGAATTTTACATGCTTTAGAATATTTTCTCCTCACTTCTCCAAATTGGGCGCATTTTCAAGGGTCCACAAGAATTTTTATACTTAGAAACTTTTCTCCATCTCTCTTCTCAAGGTGGGCGCATTTGCTTAGGTGAGGGAATTTTCCAACACTTAGAAATTTTTTCTCATGCCACACTTCACCTTTAGACTGGGCGCATTTGATGGGTGATGGAGGAACCTTTTTCAACACTTTAGCACATTTCTCCATGGCCTAGCAAGTTGGGCGCATTTCACTAGGGGAGGAGGAATTCTCAACACTGAGAAATTTTTCCTCCAAGCCAGCTTCCACCTTGGGCGCATTCTAGACCTCAAGCTTCCTTTTCACCACGCCTTAGCACAATTCCCTCAGCCTCCTTGGAGATGGGCGCATTTTAGGCGGGTAACAGGAAGTTTTAAACACTTAGAATTTTTTTGAAGGGCTCACTTCATGTTGGGCGCATATGAGGGTGTGAGGAGGAACTTCTATTGCCTTAGAAACTTTTTCCCAACTCCAACCTCTTGAGGGCGCATTTGGAGGGGTCAGCAGGAATTTGCAACGCCTTAGAAACTTTTTCTTGGCCTCCTCCAGACAGTGCGCATATCAGGGTCTAGGAGGAACTTTTTTCTATACTTAGCACATTTTTCTCACCACCACCCTCCACCTTGGGCGCATTTTCCTAGGGGAGGAGGAATTCTTCACACTTAGACAAAAATCCAAGTCCCATCTCCAACATGGGCGCATATCAGGGGTTGAGGAGGAATTTCCTCCTGCCTTAGCTTATTTTCCAAGCTTCATCTTCTTGAGGGCACATTTAGAGTGTTGAGCAGGAAATTTCATTGCCTAAGACGTTTTTCCTTCAACCTTGTCAAGACAGGGCACATTTGAGGGTGGGTAGGAGGAATTTCCTCCTACCTTAGCTTATTTTTCAAGCTTGCTTGCCCTACTTTCTATTTTTAGTAAGCCCCTTGGTTTTCATACTTCTGTAACTTGGATTGATTTGAAATTTGCACCACAGGATCCTCATGATCTAATTACCCCATTCACACTGGCACCTTGTGCTGACTTGCTATTTATAGCCTATTTCTGGACATGACTTGCTATAAATAGTAAGTGCTCAGATTGCCTTCAAATTTTACTAGTGGATTCCCTGAAAGATACTGATCGCACTGGGATACATCAATTTTCGAAGATTTTGGCGTTTGACCCTTCATTTTGGGTCTTGAAGCTGGAAACCATAATCTGACTTGCATGTTGCTTCAACGATCTCTGTTTGACCCCATTTCTGTTGCATGTCGCCCTGTTCGTGATATTGAAGTGTTGAGTAGCTACCGGAGTGATCCTGCTAAAGAAGTAAGTGTCTGAAAAAGTGATTAATCAACTGCCAGATTAATTTGCATGCCACACTGCCCGAGAGATCTCAAAAAACCCAAAAAAACCCAGTAAATTGGTCTGCATGCGAGCACTGGAAATAGCAAGTTCCCAAAAAGTGATCAACTCTGCCTGCATTTCACATCATTGCAAAGCTCTTGAAAAACCCATAAAGAATATCCTAACATGCGTTGAAAATTCCTGCATGCAAACCCTAAAAATAGACTCTGAAGCCTGAATTGCTGAAAGTCAACATCCTGGCTTGCATGTTATACCGCCGCGAAGGTCTCGAAAAACCTAGAAGGATTCTCCAGACATGCATTGACAAATCACACATGCAAATCCTGAAAATGGCTCTTGAAGCCCGGACTGCTAAAAATAGCAAGTTGTCTGTTTACGCTCAAATTTTGTAAGTGAGGAGCCCTAAGTGTTCTAAGTGCAGTGCAACAGTCAAAATTTGAAAAACTTTAGAAAATAGGCCCCAAATTGGTACTTACTAAAAATAGAAAATTGCCAGAATTTAGTGAAATCTCAGTGGGAAACTCCTGGAAGCCCTCTGATTGTAGTGCCAAGCTTAAACTTCAATTCGTTGACTCAATTTAACTTCAAACTGACATGAAGAGCGTAAACCCTAATTTTACAGACTTAGCCCAAAATTTCAAATTTAAGCTCAAAGACAAGCACATCCCCGAAAAGACAAGCAGCAAAGAGAGAGACAGCGGGGAAAACCAAAGCCAAAAGACAGGAATGGAGCAAAAATTAGGGGGTCCCCATTTTGAATGCGGTGATGTTGTGAAAAGGTCACAACAAACTGTTTCATTTCTAGTAGATAGAATGTTGTAGGAAGTCTAGGGTGACTGATTACCCATTGAAGGACCTAGCCTACGCATAGTGTAAGATAGCCCTAAGTCAAATCAGCCCTGAGTAGTGTATGTGATAGATGACTCTCTCAGTCGCTTACTGAACTAGAATACTTTGGCCAAAGTAATGTAATGTACCTACATCCTCTTAGATTGGGCAATGATTACATTGTCAGTTCACCATGGTCCACTAAGTGCATACTAGTTCGGGATTGTGGGAATTACAAGGATCTAGTTATGTAGGACACACCATTATGCTCAGTTGGTTAATAGTATCGGTTACTCAACCAATCCCTTCAACCAAGGGAGGGCCATCTATTGAATAAAGGATGTGCGGGGGACCGCATTACAAGTCCGTGGTTGGCGGAAAAGCACCTGAGTGATGTTTCTCCTCCACATCAGGCTACTGAAGAACCAAGATTTGAAAAGCGGAACTCGAAACTCCTGGACCTTCTTACTACTATTTGTTCAAAAAGCTCAATGAGATATGCTTTGTACTTGTATGTATTTTTACTCTGATGATTACTTGAAAAGGAAAAGTTATTTATTGTAATGAAAGGCATTAAATTGTATTTTGTTAAGTGTTTTTCAATTAAAAGAAAAGAAAAATTTTGTTACAATGGTTATTTACTCGTTATCTTCATTTCTATGATGTAAAATTAAGAAATTTTTATTTCACGTAGGGGTTAGGTCATCACACAAATTACCTTCAAATAATACAATCTCCTTAGCATGGCGGGGCCACAATAAATTACCTTTCTTTATAAACTAGCTGCCACCCTTCAAACAGCTACGATCAGAATTTTTAATTCACAAATTCTTCCACAAAATAACCTTCATTTGATAAAAAAAGTGTCTTCAACAAGGCAGACAAAAGGAGAGGAGGTGTCAAAAATTGTCTCCTTCTAAAGCTACAATGTGAAGTAGTTTTATAGGATTTTATAAATATTGTGTGCCTTATTAGGAATTGGGTTTATGATTCCTTTTCGAATTATCGTAATCATAGGCAGCGTTCAACTTCAGCAGTAGATCTGTTACATCCCGATTGTATAGCTACTATTGCATTGGGCAAATCATTGTAATGATTGAATCATTCAAATGAATAAAACATGTTCTTGTTATCAATATGAATGTGCACTATTTAAATGATTGTCTTAATTGACTGACACTTCTATTGATGTAATCCTTGATGAATGTTGCATGCAAGTTGTTGAATAATGTTTATTCTAACTTTTGAGATGTTTCATTTATACTACTTTGTTGTGAGCATATGACTCCCGTTGTCGTGTCATGTTGTGCAGGTAAGAGGACCATTCCTCCAGGTAGAGGAGAAATATCACTCAGGGAGGAGCTTGGTCGGGTAAACAGTAACGAGAACCAATTGAGCATACACACACGTCATTATAGGTTTGGAGGAACCAAGTCAGTTAAGTTGGTCCTGATAAGTCATCCATAGGCTTAGGAGTCTTGTTTACTTCTTTGTGCTTTGTGAGTGATGTTTATTTATCTATCTGACTTACTGTGCTATGATTATTGTGCGGGAAACGTGAATGAATTTAAGTGAATAGGTTGAGTGGGTATGTGTATACATGTATATAGTATAAACACTATGGAATATACAAGGATATACATGTATATACATACACACGCTACCTATTATCTGTGGATATTATAATATTATTTTAATATTACCTTGGAATTTACATATACACATATATACACATATACATAGATATGTATATTGAAAGTATGTTGACTGGCTCGCAATATATGTATTTACCAAATAAATATGTAAATGTGTATATATTTATATATGTAAATATATATATATATATATATTTAAGTTTTACCGAAATATATATATATATGTATATATAAGCATATTTAAATATATATATATATATATATATTAAAGTAAAATAAAACTATAATAATATATATATGTATATAGTTAAATATATATATATAATATTTAATTTGAAATAAAGAGGGAATCAATATAGTTAAATGAAGACTTTTTTTTAAAACTCATAAAGTCAATGAATAAATCAATTCATGAGATATTGAAATCCTTAAATATAGAAATTGATTTAAATTAAAGGATGAAATATCAAATCTTTATTATTTGAATCGAACCTTTTTGGAGATAAATCACGGCAAACTTATAGAGGAGAAATATTTCATTATGAACTATAGTGAAACTTTTGAAATGAGAATAAAATAAAATGAAGCTGCGCTGAGTGAAAATGTTGCACCTGAAGTGCAAGGCAGAGACCAGGTCTGGGGATGAAACGCCGGTTGATGTCCATCAAGCCACAAATAATGGCAATGTGGGAATCACACAGCCTTGACCTTTTCTTCTGAAATAAATTCCCAAACAAGATTGCTGCAAATCACACCAAAATAGAACATGCCTGAGAGGTATCGCTTCACCATTTCCACCATGTGCAAGTTTGAACTATTCCTTGCTTGCTGTCAACAAATGAGGTCAATTCGCCTCTGGAATTTGCCACTTTTCACAATGGAAACTTCCAAACTTCAGTTCTGGCAATCTACACGCCCTGGGAAGTGGAAATACGTTGGGAAGAGGCTCTATATAAGGCCGCCTTAACCATTCTTAAATACACCCTCTTGGATTACAAGATCCGTCTTATTTGCAGTGAGCATTTCACTGCTTTTTAGAATTCAAAATTACTCTACTACCTGAGAGTTTATTCATAATTTCTAAGTGCATTCCTATTGCTGAGAGTTTCATATTTCTGAGTATTCATATTTCCTAAGAGTTCTTTCTATTTTTTGAGTTTTCATATTTCCTGAGAGCATCCATATTGCTATGAGCTTCTTAATTACTGAGAGTTTTTCTTTACTGAGAGCAATCACCAATTCTGAAAGTTGAGGATATCGATTTCTAAGTGTTTATAATTTGAGTGAGAAGAGGCATCTGTGAGTTAACCTGAGAAGGGAAGTTTGCAACTTGAGAAGGATTTGCTGGTCATCCAAATGTGTAAAGACATCTTTTGAAGGAAAGCTTTGAAATCAAGCATGGGATATTCTTCTACTATCCACTCCGTTCTTAATTATTTAAATGAAAAGGAATCTTTGTGTTTACTGTTGTGCATAGGTAGAAAGTCAATCATAGTTGTATTTTTGTGTGAAAGAAAGAATGAGTCATTATGTGAATTGCTTGCCTACTTGTACATAGAGAGTAAATTGAATGAAGATTAAAGGTTGCATATTGTGTGAATTGCATTACTTGTATGATCTCCATATAAGGAGAATATGCTTTAAGTAGTTACTAAATACTAGGACGGAAATGAAGGCATTGAATTAAGTAATGATCACAGCTTAAGTTATTAGATTAACTTAGTTAAGCTTATGAAACTCCTAGGATGAAGATGTCCAGTATAGGAGGGGAAATTGTGATTACTTGTTATGCTGTTTTCATTTCTAGTAGTTAGTCTGATGTAGGATGTTTGGGGTAGGTATTATCCAATGAAGGACTAAACCTACACGTAGTGTAAGAAAGCCTTAAAGAAAATCGGCCCTAAGTAGTGTTTATGATAGATGACCTTCATTCGAAGTACTGAATGATAATACTTTGGCCAAAATAGTGAAATGTACGACATCCACTTAGGTGTGAGATAGTTGAGACTACACTGTCAGTTCATTGTGATCCTTGTACTAGTTCGAGATTGTGAAATAGCAAGGTTCTAGTTGTGTAGGATATAGCACTATGCTCAGTTGGCAATCGTTAAAGGATACCGTACCAATCTCTTCTTTGAAGGGAGGGCCATTTATCTAACGATAGGTGTCCGGAGGACCGCATTATAAGTCCGTGGTTGGCAGTAGAGCGCCCGAGTGATGTTTCTCCTCCACAGCAAGCGGCCGATGTACCAAGATTTGAAAGGACAAATTCCTAGACCTTCTTACTACTATTTGTTCTAAAGCTCATTGGAGCTATGTTAATTAAGGTATGTATTCTTGTTTCATGTACTTCTGAAGTTATTATATTGAAATGGAATCTTTATTGTAAATTAATATGACAACTTGTTCATGTTTTATCAATAAAGAAAAGGAAAAATTTTATTGCAATGACATGTTAACACGTTTACTTACTTTTAGGATGTAAATTATTCAAATTTTACTTTACCGAAGGATCCGGTTGTTACAAGATCTGAATAATATTTACCTACTAGTATTTAGATTCTAGGAAAAAATAATAATTGAAATTATAGCTTTCATGTTGCAAATCATTATTTCTTAAGACTTCAATTTGTCTAAGCATTATTTTCAGTTTTGTCCTAAATCTGAAAACAAAAAAATAAAAAAATCAGAAATACAAAATTTGCATTTGCATTTCGGGTTTGACTAGTTTAATCTTAGTTCTTTATATTTTATGCTGGAAAAATATAGTGCAGAGTTTTCTATTGCAATAATTTAGCGTAGGTTTTAAATCAGTCACAAAACAAAATATCACAAAATCTCGAAATATCCAACAAGGGACATCACAGAATAGGTATCATCGGAATCTTAACTTTGACATGTTCAAGCTGGATAATTTAAAAAACCTCTAAACCATAAGCAACTAAAGCAAGGAATTCACCATATATTAAGTACTCATATTAAATATAATGATCAGACACCTTGAGAAACAAAAATAAAAAGAAATAGAATTCATCATTTCATGAATAAACAAACAAGGGATTCGCTGTAAATATTTTAATATAAAATATAAGCATCTAATACCAATTACCATAGAACAAATTTAGAAAAGAGATTGAACTTATACCTGAACCAAACCACCACTAAGAAATGGACAGTCAAAAGCAGCTCGTTCAACTGATGCTTTAACACTATAACCAGCTCCAAACCCAACTACAGCATTGCCAGAATGTTGCAAAATCTGCAAATATTGAAACAGATAGAATGTCAAGAAAGAATCTTTAAAAGTGTAAAATTTGAGCTTTTGTTTCTGAAATAATTTTGGCTTAGCTATACTAGAAAGGTAGGCGTATATTGATGTTTCAATTTCTCCTCCTGGAATCTACAATTTATAACTCAACCAGGATAGAATTTTAAGACATGCATTGTCATCCTATTTACCTAACTAATTTGTATTAAAACAATTAACAATGCAGCCAACCCCAAACATGACTAAACGTGAGAGTCGAGACAAGTAGCACAAAATATCTCTTTGAACATAAGCATGACAATGATACAATTTCAAAAATTATACTTTCATTTTAGGGAAACTTTATATGTACTTTCACACTGATTGTCTACTACTACCGATGCTGCCAACCCCAAAACATGACTAAACATTTGGTAGTTCTAGCTTCAAGGTGTTTAAGAGTCAACATAAATAGCATATATGATATAACATCTTATTGAACAGAATCGTGACAACGATGAACACAGAACATTCTTCATCGCCTAGAAACCCTGATACAATGATTTCTGAACATTCGAGGACAGGGATGTACGAGGGGTCTTACATTTAACACCTGTGAAGTGCCGATCACTTTGCTTTTATCTGGCATGACATGAAGAGTTTTAATGTAACTATCCTGCAAATCAGGTGGAGTCAAAATAACTACTGAAAGATCAAAATACTACAACATTGAGACCCCTACCTTACTAATTGTTTATATTTACAGCAATGTAACTTACGGATAAAAGAGCGGAGACAGTCATAATGGCCAGCAAAACAGCATTATTTGCCATCCTTAATGCTTCTGTCAGGGTAACCGTTTCCCTTTTGAGCAATGCATCACTGTCCACCACTAAATGTGAGTGATTGTAATCAGTCAGCCACAACACATGATGAATTTGATCCATAGATAATAGCAATTTTTTTGCAGTGCTTTAAATGTACCAACTTTCTCTGTTACATATGCAATGCTACCTTATCATACAAGAAGAAAAATGAACTAAAAATACTATGCATAGTCCATAGCTAGAGCCTAATATGCAGTAAACACATCAGGGCCAGCAGCTCTTTGTAACAATGATTCCTGTGTATAAAATAATGAATCACACCATTATTAGGCACCGAAAGAACAAATAGGAGATTAATGTCTCAAAAACCACAGATTGGAAGAGAAAAGCAAAAGAGGGAATCCAAAATATTTTTTATCTGCTTCAATTGAATGTAATGTAGGTTTCTGTGCCTCTAAAGGATGGCCAAAATTGAAGTCAGAACACAACTACAATGTTCATCAAGAAGTTATAATGTATCACAATTTTGAAATCCAACTAAAATTACACTACAACTAACATTGTCCTTAATTGAGGTTAAGAAATAGTCTTCTCGTATCTTGGTTGGCTCTCTCAGCGTGGCCACTTATGTTCCAATACTCATTATCACTCCCCATTTCTCATTCAGACAAGAATGTTAGCGTTAGCTTCTAGATTCAAAAGGGAGTTCTTCCCTGTTGTCATATCAGTATCTTGGCCTAATCTGGAACTTTCCATGGAATAGGAAAAGTTAGATTCGTTTTCGTGACCTAGTCATACAGCATAGTTTTAGTGTTTATATTACAGATTCATGGTATGACACTTTTCACAGTGTAAGTATAGCAAAGTAGTTTTATGCTTATCCTAGGACAACTACAGAAAAAGAACTTTATGACAACATGCATGACTTTGCTCTTTCCTCATGTAATGTCCCCTTTTGGGATTGCCCTAAATCTTGCCCTAATTTTCTCAAGATATCCTTTTCTGATGGTTTGGGGTTCAGACTATATTCTTTTTCTCCTTTTCCTGATCAATCATGGGATAAAAACATTCATAAAGCTATATATTTTCCTATCAAATAATCACAATTACTTATAAGGCTGAATAATTGCTGCAAGCATCTTTATTGTATAATCATATTATATAATATATTTCATATAAATATATATATGTAATTACATACAATAATGTCAATGGAGCAAACCTATCAGCAATGTTATAAGATAACTAGTAGCATTCATGATTTATTATTCCCAATGCCATCAATAAAAAGTAGATAACATTAAATAAATAGCATCATGTATGGATTATTGTTAATTACACTATTATTTAAATCCATAATGTATTTATCAACACCATTATTCAAATGTACAAACACTCATGTAAAAATACTTATCTCCTTATTGCTGTTCAACTCTACAGATATCCCTATTTCTCCAAGCTACCGTTCTGTAGAACCTCTTTATTTCCAGCCGGCCATGCCTTTTCTTTCTTATTTCATTCCCTTCATATTTCTTCTATGATGATCATGGCTCCCAAGAGCACTTGGATCTGCTGTTCTGGAATATATATATATATATATATGCTAAAGTTCCTTTTATTCTGAAAACATTCCTTGAATTTCTCTACTTAGTAATCTATCTATCTGCTTCATAAGTCTACCTCTGTTTTAGTGATTTTTCCTTCTTAGATTTTTACAGTAAGTAATAAGTGGCTCGCTTGTGAGCAACCTTGGTCTGACTTTCTCTTCTGCTGTAGTTTCCAGATTTCCCCAAATGTAGACCTGATTTGATGCGTATATAAACTTACTTCCCTTATTGATCCATCATTGGTCTGTATATTCCTCTTTTTAGATCTGCTGCTGTATATATTTATATTTTATTCCTTATCCCTTTATGGTTGATTCGATAGTCTTTTGTGTGCAGGATCTATTCTTTCTTCTCACCCACTCCTAAGCTGCTATTCCTATATTCAGTGCATATATTGATCCCTAGTTGATTCCTGTCTTTCATACTCTACTTTTAAATCTAATTATATTATATTGTTTAAGCTTCCCTGAATGCAGATGTGTTTCTCCTTATAGGTGATGATGGATCGATGGTTTAAGTGCAGAATATTTTCTTGGTTCTAACCATAGTTTGCTGCTATCTGGGGTGATCCGATTTTCAAAGAGTATCCATATTAAAAATAATCCTCAGCCCAGAATACATTCCTCTTTCTATTTGATGCCTTATTCTTATTGCTGATCGATCTGCTCTCTTGAAACTTCTAATCCTTCCTTATTGCCTTATCCACCAACGATCTTCTATTTTTACCATCCTCTTCCTTATGAAAGAATGTCATGTCCCCTTTTTTGTGACATTTAGAAGCATAATTAAAATAGTTAACCATCTAATATTACACAATTGTAATTGTCCGGAAAATATTATAATAATGAATGTTATAAATAACATCATAAATATTATATTGATGTAATAAATAAATAAAAATAATGACCATAATCATATTACTAAGAATATAATAAAGAAGGAATATTATAGTGAAAATAATAAACATGGAAAAATAGAAATAATAAAATGAACAGAAACTGAATTATCATTATAATTATAATTATTAATAATAATATTATAATTATAAAATGTTCATTAAAATTATAAACAATAAAATAAAGACAAAATAATAATACTCAAAATACGAATGACAAGTGGTCTGAGCCGACTCCCACAAGAGCTTCATACCGTTTCTCAAAAGACATTACTTGGTCAAAAGACACGACCCAAGGGATGAAGCAAGCAGGTCTTAAAGAGTGGTCGATAGCAAAAGAGAAGGGAATATCGAGGCATAAAAGAAACACGGAATATCCTCCAAAACCAGCGAACCATTACAAAGACACTACACATTTCTGTACCACTAATCTTTGGTTATTTATATCCATAACATCGTGGCTGGCTGGAAGGTAGGTGGATACCTAGAAGATAAGTAAACAATCTACTGGAAGAATACTATCATGGCAGATAAAGGAAGGGAATGCCTGCAGACAAACAACAGCAACGCAAATGTTTCATGAGTTTAAATAATAAGGAAGGTAAGAAGTCAGAAATTGAAGAATGAATGTACTAAGAAGTTAGTATAAAATAATATATTAAATATAAGAAGAAGTTAGTACAGGTTAAATATAAAATAATAAGAAGTTAGTGCAGGTTAGTATTTGAGATATATGTTTAATACATATATCTAGGATAAATATAATATATTAAATAAATAATAATTTCACAGTATATATTTTATATGATGATAAATATATGATGGTAATTGATAACTATATACTTATATATATATAAATTGAGAATAATAAATACTTCGTAGAGAGAAGACATGTACAAATTATGCATATGACATATATATATATATATATATATATATATATATATATATATTTTGTGTACAGCTATTCAATAATAATGCTTGCAGCAATTATTGAATCTTATAAGTAATAATAATTCTATTCATTTACTACGAGGATAAATGGTACAATAGAATACCATCCTTGAGATCTTGAAAGATGATTAAAATCTACTCTGATGTTTCTATGAAATACATGATTTAGAAACATTCATAGTGAGGGACGAGGAGTAATTAAAGAAACCTTGGCCAAGAATGAAATATTTATACCACCTTCGGTCTTATTAGGAGTTATTATTGAAATTCATTGATCTCTAACGAATCTGATGTCTCTTTGGGAAAACATTTTTGGATGTAAGCTCCAGCTTAAGTGCCTCCACTAAAAAGGGGTCATTACAAAGAATGCGATGCCTTTTGAGAGACACCTCTTCACAATGGATTCATTAAGAGGGACGTTCTTTTGTTAAAGCACTTAATCGCTGTCTTTTTCTTTGCATATAAGACAAATTTTGTCTTATTTACCTTTACCCTCATATCTGTTTTGTCTTATGTGCTGCACTTCCTATCATTATTAAATACAACTTTAATTGCTTCCTTTCTCAACAGCGCTGCCTCCAATATTATCGCTATTTTTAAGACTTTATTAAATGTTCACCATACATAAGACTTGGGCGATTGTTTAGTTGAATATATATTTTTTTTTTTATATTTAATTTATATATGTTTTTATAGTCTTATACTAAAATGATTATAATTATAACAATATTATTAATATTTATATTTATATTTTAAATATTTATATTGTTATTTTATTTTATTTATTTGTGTATTTCAATGCTTTATAATTTATTTATTTTTAAATTTTTGTGCTGTAATTTCAGGGGCACGACACCTCATTAACATTTTTGTCAAATAAGCATTACAGGTGAAACACGTTGTGCCCCTACAGTACTTCCAACTAAGCCCTTTTCTGTATGTTTTGTCATTTTTGTCTGTTGCAGGGTTGCATATGGATGCCATATGTTAGAATTTTGCCCAGATACATTTTCTCGCTTGCTCCATGCTGAGAAATGGTTGTCATGCTTGATACTGTTTTGTTTGTTGGCCAAGTTACAAATGAAAGCAAAGAATGATGGAAGGTTAGATCAGGAGCTTGGTGGAAGGCACTTTAAGGCTTTAAGCATACAAGGAGAAGGATAAAATGGAGATGCATTAAACAAGCACCTAGGTCTGAGAAAGTATGCTGGTTAGTGATATAAATGTCAAAGATAAATGCCTAGATCTGAGATAGCATGCTGATTAATGACATAAACGTAAAAGAAAAGCACCTAGTATATCCTTAGGTGGCATGTGTGACTGCTCTAAGCACCTATGTGACAAGTAAGCAACAAGAGGCCTCATAAGGCATGCTTGAGAATCAAGTATGACAATTATTGAGTGACCAAAGAAGACTTCATGAGCAACTAGTTCAGTCAAGTGGCAAGATAGCAGCAATGAGCACCTGGGTCTAATAAGCATCTTCCAAGTGACATAAATGTCAAAAATAAATGCCTATGTGCATATGAACAGTCCTTATAAGTGGAAAAGGTTGATTAAAAGCATGCCCTTAAGAGTTTTAACCTCGTCCAAGTGGCAGGCATACAATGAATAAGCACACTTATGACTTACAGTCGATCTTCAAGTGGCAGTAGTGACCTCAAGGCACACATGAGAGATAATTTCAGTCTGTTTAGTGGCAAAAATGCAGAAAATAAGCAATTTAGTCATCATAATTAGTGAATATACCATTGATGCATGCCTAGCAGAGGAAAATGAGGTTTAAGTGGTAGGAGAAGAAAAAAGTCACCTGCCTGCCATCTTAACTGACATATGTCCCCCAAAATAGAATCTGGTTCTCATTGATTGGTTTTAAGGATCGTGAATGAAGCAAAAAGGTGACTAGTTAGAAAATCAGAGATTTTAAGGGAGATGTCAGATGAATGCTTAAAGGGCACAATTGAGTGTCTCGGCAGCCTCTAAATGACATGAACAGTCAATAGTGGTGCCTATATGTTGTTTCCAATGGCAACAACTCAGAAAAGGCATGTTCAGAAAGGTTTCTGACCTTTAAGGCAGAAAAAACGATTTTCCAGATTGCCCATCAGAACAACACTTCCTATATGCGTGATGGCAGAATTTCACAATAGCCTTGTTTCATGCATGTATCAACAATTAGGCATCATAAACAATAGAATAATCAGCTTTATAACATCATATGTTTTTATCAGCAAAGAAAGGCAGCACTCATGACAGTTTGGCAGGGTTAGGGTTTGTTTGATTTGTCATACTATCAGCTTTCAGTTTTGAGGATGAAACCCTAGCTTTGACAAGTGTTGGAAACATATAGGAGACAATCTTTGTGAGTCTGTATTAGTTTGAATTTGCCATCCCTTTCTAGGAAACATATTCTGACAAAAAGAATTGTACAGGCTGCATCTTATTTGTAAAGTAGTATTAGTCTATCATACCATAATAGGTGGCTCCTGCATATTATTGATAGTAAATGATTTCAAAATTAGACACTTCACTTATGTTGGAATTGCACTTCCTAATGCCTGCCGTAGCAAATATTGGGTCTGCAGTGCATCTTCTAGGCAGTCATACCATCCACCTTGGAAATAATAGGAGATGTTAATGGTTTGAGGTTGTGGGTCACTACTTTATTTTCCATATATATATCATCTGGCCAGAATTTCTCAATGTTCAGTATTAGAAGTAAATTATTTGTTGGCTACTTCATTTGTAATGAACACAACCTTATTGGAGCTGCAACATACATTGGAACAGCAGGTTCATACCAGCTGTTTATTTCAGTATTGTATTTGCAATATCAGCCTGTTTTGTAGCAACCTTTTGTTGTTGATCTAAAGTGTTTAAGGTTTCAGTAGTTTGGGTTTGGGTACTGATTGCAGCGTTGTTTCATCCTTCATCGAACTCTCAAGCATATCAACTTTAATTCCAAGTATCTTATATTTTATGCAGATTATTTGCCAACTGTTTGAAACAAAATGTCAATATTCAGAATAATGAATAACTGTTTAACATAATACCTGGATTTAGTTTTAGAAGATTTGTTAATGCTTATCATTCACTATTGTAATAATTGGAGAATTTACCGCCAATAATTGATTATTTCTGTTAAAGATCATGGACAGTTCACTGTCGGATACTTGCTGTCATTGTAAAAAGATCCTGGTCAATTTATCCACCGAATCCATTTCATTTTATATCTTATTCCTATTGGAAATCAGTAGCAAATTCAAGACACACTGTTGGCGTTTTAATTCGCACCTCCAGAATGCAAATTAGAAATGGAAAGCTATGTGCAGTAACCTGCTCTTCAAATTAGGAGGGGAAGCTCCCTCTTTGCTGATGTTGTTCAAAAGAAAGTAAACTAAAACTAATTTGCCTATCTTTTTGTTCAGCTAAGAGCACAAGGTTATAAAACTCAAGCGCCGTAGATGAGATTTTCTGTTTTAAAAGTTCAACTACGACTAAACCTACTCTAATGATGTTTCTAATTTCTCAAGTAAACGCAGAGCAAGAGAATTAGAAATGGACAAGGAAGGATTCTCTGACAAAATACTTAGATAAACTCTTCTTCCAACATACATCTACTTACTTTCAATGCAAGCTAAAATGGGGATCATATAAGCATAACACAATAAACGGAAATCTGAGACTTTATATCAGGGCAGCAAAGTAGGCACAAGACTTTATTTTCTCAAACTTCAAGAACAAGAGATTACACTTTTGGGACAGTAGGATTGTAGCAAAATAGGCTTATAGTTTAGCCATCAAACCATGTGATGAGCCCAACTAGCTCCTCTTCAAACCCCTGTTGTTTCAATTATCTTTTTGTGTTCTTTTGAGTTTTTTAAGAAAGTTTATAGAGAGAAATAGAAGGGGCGCAGCATATAATTGCTCATAGAACTCAAATCTGAACAAGAATTGACAAAATGAAATTGCAGAAGGTATTAAATAACCATAACAATAAGATTGCATGTTTCAGACATACCCGAAATGCTCCAGATTATTTATTTAAGAAAATAAGTCCAATTGCCAGCCATGAATGGAGTAAACTAGCAATTCCAAGCGTAGGATGCATTAGAATGCAACCTCTAGCCTAATAACTGAAGCAGATGAAGGGAACAAGCTAGGCCCCAAAGAAGAATATGCAAAACCCTCAAAGAAGAAGGCGTTTCTTCTCCAGAACTCCCACGCACTTGCTTGAAGAGCTACACAGAACAAAGGAAAATCACATCCTCAACCAAGAAGTATGGCCAAGAAGCTGATCAGACCTCCTGATGAAGAAAGAAGCCAATCTCTCAACTCGTCCTGCCTTTTATTGAAGAAACTACTGAATACTGCACAAAAATTCCCATTGAAGCACTGTAGAACTCCTAAATTGAAGCCCCTGTGGTTGCAATCATTCAACTGATCTTTCACAGTCTCACAATCATAGATCTGTGAAGAGTTTTCGTTCTCCAAAGATAAACAATCCTAAAACCCTTGTCTCAGAGGAAACCAAGCTCAAGCCCAGCCAAAGAAGAAAAATATCAAATAATCAATCAATGAGTTCGATTTTTCCCTTTGGTTGCTTATAAACCCCAAAAGGTACGCATCTCCAAAAAGTGATGCCAATTTCACTTTAAAAATACATTTAAAATGTATTTTAAACATTTCAATAATCAATGAATAAATAAATGGGCACCCCTTTTGATAAAGTGTTATAATTTTTCACTTAAATAAATTTAAGTGAATTCTTTATTATAAAGTCAAATCAACTTTATAATATTCCATTAAATAAAGTTAAAACACTTCAATTTCACAAGAATATTAATATCTTGCTCATAACCTGTCATATTGGCATGCCATTAGAAGTTGTCAATCACTGAACTGCCAAGGCTTGCTGTGAGCCAATTACTGAAGTCAAAGGATGAGAACGACAAAGCCCACCAAATAAGGCCACTGACTCTCTAACCAAACCTATTAGCCTACGAGAGTCTGAGTAATAGGCTAACCACCATCAAACATGATCATGTCGAAAAAGGGTACATTACAAACCAGAATACATTGACACAAAACATATGCACTGAACAATACTTGCAACTAAAGAGGCATGCAATTTGCTCTTACACAAAGTGAACTGACACTGAATAACAACTTGCTGCATTACAGGCTTGCAATTTGCTATCACAATAACTGTTGAAAATAAATGAGCAAGACTGTTCTTATTTATAGACAAGCAGAGGAGTAGGGAACCTTAAAATCTCCTTGCTTTTACAACTAGGGCTTGCTCAGCAAGCAAGCTTTATTTCTAAAACTAAAAGAAGATAACATCTAACCACCTAAGAAAGCAGGAAAAACAGGAAATGCCAACTATTACATTTTATCTTCTTTCTTTTCGTCAAAGAATAGATAAGAATTGTTTTGAGAATAGAAAGAAAGTTTTTAGAGGAAAGCTGCTTTAATTCTATCTTTGGAGATCTTTGTTGTCCTAATAAGATAACTCATCTACGGGTATTTTGGGAAACCAAATCCACCAAAAAGCTAGAAACTGTTGCTTTATTAGGTGCACTGATACTATCTAAGGCAATATTTTGATTCTCCAAGATCTCCTCGCCTTTTGCGATCAAACTTCGAGAATTTTTCACTTCTTCAGCGACTTTATGAGTTCTATTCTTGAAAAACATCGCTGCCCCAAAAGATGACTCGCCAATTGATAACTTGGCGGCTCTACAACTTTATGCTTCTGACACTTCTCTTGATTTCCAATGGAAGAGTATTGCACAACTCTTTTCCGATACCTTCCCTTTTTTCTCATATCACACCTTTTCACACTCTTAAGCTAATATGATGAAGTTTTTTGTCCATGGTGTCTTTTGAAAAGCACTTCTCAACATTGTCTAGCTTGCAACTGCGAGATACAATACTGGCTTGGTTTTGAATCCCATGTGAGAGTACTGCATGCTGAAAACCTTGAAGAATGACTGTAAACTTGCC
>VDFB02317227.1:0-24049 GCA_007258455.2 Sequoia sempervirens
CATTATGTGTGATGGGACTCATTTGACAACTTGGGTGAATGAATCCTATGTGATCAAAATTCAAATTCAAATCAATTTTTTGGTTAGATTTTATTCTCCTAGATTTGATGTTGGCTTGTAGTGTTGTAATTTTGGGAATTCTTGCATAATTAAGTATAAATACAAGGTTATTTCACTCATATTCATAACTATCAAATTTTACAAGCATTCAAGAGAGTTCACAAGAGCACTCAAGGAATTTCAAGGGTGCAATATCAAGCATTCTAGAGCATTCTTCAATTTTTGGTCACCATGTCAAAGATTGCTTGGATCATGTTGTTTTAGAGCTAACAATTGTGGTGTATCATTTGTTTTTCAAGAAAGCATTAAAATCAAGATCAATCATCATTGATCAAGCGTCCAAGTCCACATCCATTGGAGTCATTACTTAAATGCTTGCAACACCTTATTACTAGGGTTTCGTGAGTTGCAACAATTGTATTTGTTCATTCATCATTCTCTTTCCATATTTCATTATATTTCAAGGTTTAATTACCAACAAGGGGTTTGACCAAGGAAAACCCCTATTCACTAACCCTCACAACATTTTTCCATCTTCTTGTTTGTGATTTGTAAAGCTAGGTTGCAGATTTTACAAGAACCGAAGTAGGAGAAAAGTTTCCAAGTCCCTAAAAGTTTTCAAAGTTGTCATCAAGACTTGAAGCAGCTTGGAGAAGACCTACAGGTGGAATTTTGTAGTTCTGAATATGAAAACTAGTTAGGAATTATAAAAAAAACCAAGTCACACAAAATCCAATTCACAATTTTCATAAAAGTAGAGTTGACCCCATTCACCACTATTGTCAAGTGAGTCCAACTATACATACTTGAATAGGATTTTTGGAGATCTAGATACCCTTTTGTTTAGAACCTGCTCCAGTGCATTTTCAAAAAAAATAGACGGATTCACCCAACCTGGTGTATGAGTCTCAACTTGAACAATAGAATTTTTAGTGATTGAAACCTCCATTCTGCCGTCTTTAGATCTCTAGGTGTACACTTTTAGTTTCATAGCTTTTCATTATAGTTTTTTTCATCTTTTTAGGTCATCTAGAATTTTTTTGCATATCACATTATGTTTTCCAATTCATTATCTTAATCAAGTTTACACTTGGTGGTGTACCTCTCATTACTTATCAGTCAATCACTAGAACCTTCCCTTTTCCAGAATTCAATCTTCTTCGTATTGAAATCTCAAGGGTTTGTTCCTGAGTGAAAGGTTGAAAATTGGTCTTTGGTCTTTCTCCTTTTAGGTCCAAAACCCTAGAATCAAAAGAAATCACCACCCATTTTTCACCATTTTGGAACTATAAGTTCTCTCCTAAAATGAACACACCTCTCAATTAAAAAGGTCATTATTTATGGGATGAAGAAGCTAGTTGATAGGGAGTGGGGTTGGAGGAACCAATCACTAGTTCCTGCTCTAGGTCTTTCCTTATAAGACCTCCTTGGTACTTGGCTTCACCAATCTAACCTATAAGCCCCTACTCATGACTGGGTTCCCCTAGTTTGTCTGACCAACCCCTCTCCTGTCAACATGTTGTCCTTCTACCAAGCTAACCTTGGTGCTTCGCCACATTCTCTCCATTGGCCCTTACTCTTACTTAAAGACCAAATACCCTCAACCTTCTAGATTCTTGCAGGGGTGAGAGGTGTTATAAAGCTTTCAAAATGATCAAACTATGGTTATTGTTCCAACACAAGACTCCAACCTTCCATCGCTCTCATCAAACTTTCACCTAGGGTTTGGAAAGGGCTACAAGCCTAAGCCCCAATTAGGCCTCTGAACAGGGATAAAATGCAAATTTCTTAAAACCCATATGAGAATTAGGTTCTTTGTTAAGAATATGTGGTTCTCATGCCTAAGCCTCTAATATTTTTAGGGTTTTAGCCCTGTACAGGCCGTACACTGTCCATATACAAAAATGGTCAAGAACCCTAGGGTTTTATACTGCTCAAAGCTATTTTTAGACTATCAAAAAGTTCTCCTACTAAATGAATTGATAAAACCTCTTCCTAATCACCATGCTTAGTCAAAACCTCCCCCTAAATTCTCCAAAAATAATCTCTCCAAGATCTCGTTTCCCCTACAAGTTATGGACCTTTTACTTCAAGTCTGCCCCAACCAGACCTGCACTGGCTCGCCTAGGGCATCATCATGCTGGTAGCTCCTACACTCAAATAAAACCTACAAACTACCATATTTACAATGAGGGAGCCTAGACACAAATCCCAAAATTTCATACAATTTGTATAGTGGGAAGGTGCTCTAGGACTCCATTCTTCCAAAACTGCCTGTTACAGGCCTAAAAAGACAGAAAAGAAACTATATACAAACAAAAGATGCAAATGATTTACAAAAACAAAAAAATTGGTGCACTAAGCTTGCTCAATGTAAATACTACATACTACAACTGAAACAATAGCAGAGTCACTCCATTAAAGCTCAAAATAAATGCAAAACACAAGAAAACTATATCTCGAAACGCTGTTTCCTTCAACTTTACAAATTGTCACCCTAAAAAAATGCCTCCAACCCTATCTCATGGTTGAAGCATGCCTTAAATAGGAAAAAAAAACAACTTAGATGCTTGGGTTGAGCTCCTAGGTGACCTAATGGTGAGTTTTATAAAACCCACTATGTTTTCTAACCCCTTGTCAACTTTTGACAACTTATCAAATTGATATTGCATAACTATTTAACATTTGTCACATTTCCCACAGTTCAAAAACATTCCCAAACACCCAACACAATGGTCAACATGACCTTATGAAAACAAAAACCAAAATTGAGCCTCTAGGTTTCTTCTTTACCTAGGAAACTGCCTGTTGCTCCTTAGGTGCTCCTGCACCATTGTCCCCCTCTCAGCACAAACAACTAAGGAATTTTAGGAGAGATCAGAGAAATATCAATTCCTTGCTTCTTAAAGTCTGCTTCTTCTACCCAAGTATCTTTAGATTCATTTCTGTTCTTCCATTTGACAAGATGCTCCATGTACACCTTGTGCCTTGTAGCCTTCTTGACTCTTGACTCCAAGATTTTCTCTACTTGTAGCTTGTCTGGAGTTGGTATGGACATGTTGCTGATGTCCTTGAAGATCTCCTTACTGTCTTGATCCAAATCCTTGACTGTCCCTTTATACTTGATCAAATCAGCAACATTGAATACTGGTGAGATGCCTAGATCAGTAGGTAACTCCATCTTGTATGCATTTTTCCCATACTTGGCCAATATCTTGTAGGGTCCTACTCCTTTCAGTTGTAGCTTGGTTGAAATTCCCTTCTACAATTTGGATTTGTTAAGGTGGAACATGACATAGTCCCCTACTACAAATTGTACATCCTTCCTTGACAAATCAACTTTCTCCTTCAACTTTTGGGTTGCTACTGTGACTGTCCTCTTGACCTACTCTTGAATCTCCTTCGTGGTATGAGTGAAGTATTTTGCATGTCCACTCCTGTTCTCTATAGATCCAAGGTCTCTGAGTTCACAAATGCCTCTTGGGTGCATCCCATACACAACCTCAAATGGACTCTTCCCTGTGGTTCTGTTTACACTGTCATTATAGGCATATTCAGCTTGGGAAATAACCATATCCCATGTTTGTCCATATTCTTTAGTGAAGCACCTCAAAAGATTGCCAAGCACCCTGTTAACCACCTCTATTTGACCATCGGTCTGAGGATGGTAAGCTGATCCAAATGACAGATTTGTACCCAACCTACTCCATAGAGTCTTCCAAAAGTGACTCATGAACTTCACATCTCTGTCAGAAACAATGCTTGGAGGCAAGCCATGGATCCTTACAACCTCCTTGAAGAAAAGATGAGCTATGTAGTTGGCATCATGAGTAGTTTTGCAAGGAATGAAGTGACTCATCTTGCTAAATCAGTCCACTACTACATAAACACTATCAAAACCAGTCTTGGTCTTGGGAAGACCTACCACAAAATCCATGCTCACACACTCCCATGGTCTATTAGGAATGGGTAGGGGTTGATATAGACCAACATTGCTAGCTCCTCCCTTAGATTTCATACACACAACACACTATTCCACATACCTTCTAACATCTCTTGCCAAATTAGGCCAGTAATAGAACCTTTGTACTAGCTCTATGGTCTTATTGATGCAAAAATTCCTACTAAGACTACCATTATGTTTTTGCTGAATCAGATTTTCCCTCATTGACCCTCTTGGAACACATAACTGATTGCCTTTAAACAACAACCCACTTTGCAAAGTATACTCTGAGTATTGACTATGGAAGTGGTTCTCAAAGTTAGAACATACCTTATAGGCCTCTGAAAAGTCTTCATCACCTCCATATAGATCCTTGAAACTCTCTATGCCAATGCTCTTGAGCTGTATCTCGTGGACTGTCAACAACCTTCTGCTTAATGCATCTGCCACCTTGTTCATTTTCCCTTTCTTGTGCTTGATGGTAAAAGTAAAAGCTTGGATGTATTCCATCCATTTCAAATGCCTATTACTTAACTTCTCCTGGGTGTTGATATAACTAAGTATTTGGTTATCAATAAGGACCACAAACTCTTTGGGTAACAAATAATGCCTCCACTTCCTAAGGGACTGCACTAAAGCATATAATTCTAGATCATAGGTAGAGTACTTTTTCTTGGCTTCATTGAGCTTTTCACTAAAGAAGGCCATAGGCCTACCTTCTTGACTAAGTACTCCTCCTACTACTACTCCACTTGCATCACACTCAACAGTGAACAACTTGTCAAAACTAGGCAATAATAGAATAGGTTGAGTTGCCACTTCTTGTTTCAGTTTCTCAAACCCTTTATCAGCCTCTTGTGTCCACTTAAACTTTTTTTTCAGACTACCTTTGATAGTATCTAGGACTGGTGCACATATACAACTAAAGTTCCTTGTGAATTTTCTATAGAATTGAGCCAATCCATGAAAACTCCTTACCTCTATTGCTATGGTTGGTGTAGGACAGTTCAGGATGGCTTCCACCTTGCTTGGATCCATCTTTAATGAGCTTTTGGATACTACAAAACCTAGATACAGAAGCTCTTGCTTGAATAACTCACACTTCTCAAGGTTGATTTCCAACTTCTCCTCTTGCAACCTTTTAAGAACCATCTCCACATGCTTCAAATTTTCTTCTATTGTCTTACTGAAAATCAGTATGTCATCAAGATATACTACCACAAATATCCCTATGAAATCCTTAATCACTTCATTCATTAGTCTCATGAATGTTCTAGGGGAATTTGAGAGGCCAAATGGCATCACTTTCCACTCATATAACCCATCATTTGTCTTAAAAGTTGTCTTCCACTCACCACCATCCTTAATTCTGATTTGATGATACCTGCTCTTGAGATCCAACTTTGTGAAGAACTGAGCACCTCCAAGACAATCCATCAGGTCTTCAATTCTAGGAATAGGAAACCTATACCTAATGGCGATCCTATTTATTGCCTTAGAATTAGTACAAAGTCTCCACTTACCTCCTTTCTTTGTTGCTAAAACAACTGGTACTGCACAAGGGTTGATGCTATTTTGAATCAATCCTTGATCCAATAATTCTTGCACTTGCCTAGCTACCTCTAGGTTCTAATCTGGTGTAAGCTTGTATGCTGCTTTTTTAGGCAAAGAAGCCCCTGGTATAAAGTCAATTTGATGACTTATAGCTCTCTTTGGAGGTAAGTTTGGAGGTGTACCATCACTAACTATACTCTTGTATTTATCAAGCAACCTTTAGACTGCTTCTGGTAAGACTGTCTTTTTAGCTTTGTCTTCCTCTTTAGGCTGCAACACAACCACATATCCTTCATTACCTTGGTGTAGGTCTTTAAGGAACTCCTTACCACTGCTCAACATGATGTTTGATGCCTTTGACTGTCCTTCATTTTCTTCTATCAATGACTACAGCTTGAAGGTTCTTCCATCCTTCTTGAATGAGATGGTGTTCTCTTTCCCATCATAAATGGCACTTCTATCATATTGCCATAGTCTTCCCAGTAGTAGATGGAATGCATCCATGGGTAATACATCACAAATTAGCTTGTCCTTGTACCCTCCAATGGAAAAATCCACCGCTACCTACTCATTAACCAAAACACTCTGCCCTTTATTCAACCATGTGACTTTGTAAGGGTTATTGTGAGGTACCTTCTCCAATTTCAGTTTAGTTACTACCTCCTCTAAGATTATATTGTCTGTTGAACCTGAATCTACAATGACTTTGCACACTTTTCCAAGTATCTTGCATCATACTCTAAAAAGAGCTCTTCTTTGTTTAGGTTCCTCCTTGACTGGCTATCTGATCAGAACTATGTTAAACATCAGATTCTCTTGTACCTCAAATTCTATATGACTAATCTTAGATGCTTTAGGAATCATGGTGTCCTCTTTTGCATAGGCCACTCTCTTTTCATTGCTTGATGAGGAAGCTTTCTCTGGGCATCTATAAGCAGGGTGACTTATTTGATTGCAATGGTAACACTTCATGTTTGCAAAATAAGAATTGCTTCTGCCTGCTCCTCTTCCTTTGTTTGAACCTCCTTGAGGTCCTATTCCTCTATTGAATCCTCCTCTTGAAGATGTTTCACCTCCATGCTCAGTGAGTTTTGATTCTCCTTGATTTCTTTGGTCATTTCCTCTACCTTGGTAACCACCACACTGTCCTCTTTGATCTCTTTGATCTCTGCATTTGCCTCTACCCTTAGAAGACTGATCTTGCTTCCTCTTGTTCCTTTCCTCAATCTTTATGGCCAATTGATAACATTGATGTACTATTTTAGGACTCAAAAGAGCCATCTCCTCTTGAATGTTCCATTTCAAGCCATTAAGATACCTAGCCACTTTGAGGCTCTCATCCTCTATCACATTGATCTATTTAGGATCTAGGACTAGTTGCTTACAGAATGTTTAACGTTAAAAGATCAATTATTACAACGCTTAACTTAAATGATTACAAATTAAATGCTCAAATGAATAAATGAACATAACATAAAATAAATGCCAAGATAATGAACTGAGAAAGAAATAGAGAAGAAATAGAGAGACGAAACCAAAATTGATAACGGAGTTCATCCCTAAGGACTACGTCTCCGGGTCCCTCTCCAATGGAGGACCGATCCGATTAGCTCCAAATTCAATTACAATGGCTTCAAGACTATCTCCTTCAAGCACAGCAGCATGTCATTACTCTGATGTGCAGAAATGTCTTCAATCTCTCAAGCATTCTCTCGCTATCTCAACCTGGACTTCCAAAATCAAAGGCCTATACCCCCTTTTTATACAAAAAACTTGCCTAATTAGGCTTAACCACTCCATTAAATGCATATCTCCCTCTATCAGTTCGTATCATCCTCTGATAGCTCCATTTAGTTTGTTGGTTTTGATTATTGGAGGTAGTTTTACATTTTTGTGGCTTAAAAGCCATTTCTAATGGATTCGGCTGATTGAAACTTATCAAAACTAAGTGTTGTCCACATATGAATTGGGAATTTCGTGTGGCACAGCGGTGGTTATCAATTTTATACCCCGCATGGTCGGGGGTTCAAAACCCCCGACCGGCCGTTTAAAACAAAACTCCAATGAATTCAACAACAAAAGAAATGGCCACCCAATAATAGTGAATAGACCGACCGCAGGTGTAACGGTCGCCGACAGCTGCGGGCACACCGGAGGTCACCGGTTCAACTCCCACTGGCATTTTGTTGCAACAAACTCAATCATCGGATGGATGAGCGCGTAAACAACATGACACGTGTCAAGCATTTATTGGACAGACCCTGCCAAGGTGTAAGCTGACCTGGATGACCCATCCGTTGACTGTGAGCCACGTGTCAGAGCGCTACTGGCCGAAGGTGCTGACTAGACATCCACGTGTTGAGTTCTGATTAGCCGAAGGTACTGACTCATCCGATGACGTGTGCTGACTGGATCACCACATATGATGTCCGTACCGTCGTCTGGACACGTGTCGCATTATGATTGGTCCATACAATCCAAGTCACCTGCCACGTGTCAGGCCGAAATTCATCCATTTGGATTCCATACTGTACGGACTGACACGTCAGTATGATGACATCATCCTCTATACCCTCAAGTCAACCGAACTTTGACTGCTTCTAACTCGAGCATACGATGTCGGATTTCGACGAAACGAATGCCATCAAAATAATCTCGACGAGCTCTTCACGATGACGCTGTTTTTTTCAACTTCCAAGATTATTATTTTTTTGCCTTCTGGACGCCCCTGAAGCCAGTTTGACTGGAAGTTTGACTGGCCGTAACTTGCACAAACAGAGTCCTTTTAGCCCTGTTCAAGTTGCATTGGAATCAGGACGTCGTTCTCTTTCTGATGAAGCTGAAATATGGAGTTTTGGGAACACTTCAATTTTCACTAAAAAATTATCCCCCGGATCAGGTCTCCCCACTGGAGAGCTTTAGGACCTCCGAAAGCTTGATTACTTGGAAAGTAAGTGAGGGTAAAGTCCCCTCACTTTACCAATCTCCATTCATCTTGCTTTGCTTGGATGCATCCCCTTCAGGCCCACTCTGAGGTACTCAACATCTCCTCTTCGTGAAGTTCTGACATTCCTGTCGAGAATAACATCTTCTGGCAACTCTGACATGTACTTTGGAGAAAGGTCATCAACTGATGGAACCTGAATGTCCGTGACCTCATCTAGGATCATTGGAGGCTCATACAGTTTCAAATTCTCAACATTGACAACCGAGTAAATATGCATGTATGGAGGAAGATTGAGGCAGAAGGCATTGGTACCAATCTTCTCAAGGATCTCAAAAGGACCATACCTAATTGGCTTAAGCTTTTTACCTTTACCTTGCATCCTTTCCTTGCTGATATGTAACCAAATTCTGTCTCCAACCTAAAATGATGATCAGTACGCTTGTCATGGCGAACCTTGTATTTTTCTTGATTCTGCTCAACCGGTAAGCCTTGATCGCCTCGGCGAATTGCTTTGGAATTCTTGATGAACTTCAAAGCCTTTCTCTCAAGATCATGGCGCCCATCTTTCAACATCATCATCTTTCCTAAAAGAAAAATCCATCGGTGTCTTGGACACATAACCAAAGCATATCTCGAAAGGAGACCTCTTAGTAGAAGAGTGTGCTGCATGGTTGTAGGCATGTTGCACATAATGAAGACTCTTATCCCACAACTTAGGATGCTTACTACAATACCCTCTGAGTAGATGCACAACTGTCCTATTTACAACCTCTCGCCTACCACGGTTCATGGATGGAAGGTTGTACTCTTCTCGGGCTTATGTCCATGAGTCCCCACAAAGTTTGCACTGTACTCCCCCTTGGAAAGAATCGAATTTCAGAACCGACATAAATAGAAGTAGGTAACCCAAAATGAACCCATAAATTGAAGTGTACAAATGAGTCGCCGTGTCAGCAAGGACTTACTTTTACATGGCATTAAGATACACATTTTGCTGAACCGATCAACTACTACATACAAATAATCATGTCCCTTCCTAGACATAGGTAACCCCCCAACAAAGTCCATTGACACACTTTCCCATGGACGAGAAGGTACAGGTAGAGGTGTGTACAAGCCCAATTTCCTGTTACTAGGCTTACTAGTTGCACACATAACACAACCTATAATATACTTAGTTACAGTTTCTTGCATATTAGGCCAATAACAATACTTCTGCAGCTGAGTCAATGTTTTGTTTACCCCAAAGTGTCCTACAATCAATGAGGTATGTGCTTCTCTAATCACCTGTGCTTGTTCATCTTTTGGAACACATAATTTACCCAAGTGATATAACAATTTATCTTGCACATAATAATCTTTCTCTTCTACATGTTTACCATTCATTAAAGCAGCATAGATATCCTTAAAGTTCTCATCATTAGCATATTGTTCCTGAAAACTTTCATGAACCATAGAACTATTCTGAAGGATTATCAAAGCATTCATCATAGGAGGTCTAGAGAGCATGTCTGCTACTTTGTTATGGGTACCTTTCTTATACTTAATAACCAAATGAAACTGTTGTAGAAAACCCATCCACCGAAAGTGCCTACTTTGTTGCAGTTTAGTTTGTGAGTGCAAATATTGAAGTGGCTGGTGATCAGTGTGGATTACAGTTTCTTTCCCCATTATGTAATGTTTCCATTTTTTAACACTTTGAACTAAAGCATAAAGTTCTTTATCATATGTGGGATAGTTACTTACTGCTCCTGAAAAAGTTTCAAAGTGGTAGAAAACTGGTTTACCTCCTTGCATGAGTACTGCTCCCATGGCAAACCCACTCGCATCTGTCTCGATCTCAAATGGTTGATGTAGATCTGGTAAGGCCAAAACTGGTGCGGTGCTCAACTTTCCCTTCAAAGTGTCGAAAGCCTTCTGTTGTGGACCTCCCCACTGAAAAGTTGCCTTTGTACTGGTTAATGCATGTAATGGTGATGCTATAAAAGAGAATTTGCAATAAACTTTCTCCAGTACTGAACTGCACCTAGAAACTTCTGACCTCTGTGACTGTACTTGGCTTAGGCCATTTTACAATAGCTTCGACCTTCGCAGGGTCTACTTTCAATTGACCACTCCCTACGACATAGCCTAAGTACACTAAGGATGTCTTAGCAAATTCGCATTTAGACATTTTTACATACAATTTTTCTTTTCTCAATACATCAAAGAGTTTCTTTACATGACTTACATGATCTTCCCAAGTTCGACTGAATACCTCAGATTTATCATCTTCTTTGGCTTTTACAAGCATCAATGCAAAGTTTTTACTTGAGTTGACCAACCTCTTCATTTGACCAGCATTAACTAGTGTAAGATTAGTCTTCACCTTATGTGCTCGTACAATGTATTCTACCCCATCTTTAAAAAGATTATACTTATTCTCCCCCCTATAAAAGATTGCTTTTCTGTCATAAAGATAAGGACTCCCTAACACAAGCCCACAAATATCCAAAGGGACCACATCGACTTCTACCTCATCTACAAAGTTTGCAGTGATAGCAAATCTCAATTTACATTGTTTAGTTACTTTTAATTGTGCATCATTGCAAACCCATCCAAGTGGATATGGTTTCGGATGAGGTGTTGTAGCCAAATTAAGTTTCTTTACAACTTCTTTAGATATTAAGTTGACTTGTGAACCCGTATCAAACAGAGTATCAATCTTAGTGTGTTTTGTTACAACACGAATGTGAAACAATTCATTTCTTTGCTTATCAACCTTAGGAGAAGATTCTTTACTTGTACTTGCACTGGCATTAGAAAAACTTGCATCAGATGAGAGAGATATACCTTTCCTTTTACCCTGGATTCCGGTAGCAACAATATTTGTCTCATCTCCGGAGTCTGAACCAAGATCATGTTGAATCACTGTAGTAGTCTTCTTGCCTTTGTTACCTCCATATCTTTTCGGCCTCAACTCAGGATGAAGCTTCCAGCATCTCGAATCATCATGCCCCTCTTTCTTGCAATGGGAACATGTGGGTTTCTCACCCTCTTTCTGAGCTGTAGCTGTCTTCTTCCCTTCGCCTTTATCTTTATCTTTTCTTTCCCTTTAGACTTACCCTCGAACTTAGATGGCTTCTTGGAAAAGTTATCACTAAAAGTATTCTTACCCCTTGACTCTATATGAGTAGCTTGAACAGACACCTCGTCTAGATTGTTGGGACTCAACATCAAAATAGTGTGCCTAAGGTAAGAATGTAAACCACCAATATACTTAAGTAATGTGTCTTGGGTATACAAGGGAACATTTAGAGCAATGGCCCGTTTCCTAAACTCATGAGTATACTCCTGGACAGACTACCCCTTACCTTGTCTAAAGGTTTGCCAATTCATGGTTAACTGTTGCATGTAACCTAAAGGGTAGAATTGTTTCCTAAGGGCAGCAACAAACTCCATCCAAGACATATTAACATGACCATGGCGAGCAATTTCTTCACGAGTTTTACTCTCCCACCAGGTGAGAGCTGTACCTCCCAACCGGAGAGTTGCTAATTGAATCCTAGAAGCATCGTCTACTAGGCCTTGAATCCTACAATATACTTCTACTTGTTGGACCCAATCATCTAACTTCTCAGCATTTAACTCCCCACAGTATTTAGGTAACTCAAATTTTACATCAAGCTTAATTATAGGCTTAGACTTGCTCTTAAATGGATTTACATTAGAAGAAGAAGAGGGAGAAGATGGAGGAGAAGGAGTTTTTGGAGCTTTCCCCTCTGTGTCTTTCTGATCTTCCTGCTTCTTGTGCTTTGAAGAATCTCCCTTTTCGTGCTTCTTCTTGTCTGCATAAAGTTCGTCCACCATTGCCTTCATGTCAAGAAATAGCTTCTGGAAATCCTTGACACTAAGCTATGAACTTTTTCCACCTTCTTTTTCTTCCATCTATGACAGTTGATTAACTCTTCGTCTTTCGATTTCTAGATTGTATTCTTCAAGTTCTCCTTCTCCTCGTTGCAACCTGGATCTCGTTAGCATTCAAATTGCAATACAAGCCACATACATAGCTCTGATAACAACTTGATCTATTTAGGATCTAGGACTAGTTGCTTACAGAATGCTTAACGTTAAAAGATCAATTATTACAATGCTTAACTTAAATGATTACAAATTAAATGCTCAAATGAATAAATGAACATAACATAAAATAAATGCCAAGATAATGAACTGAGAAAGAAAGAGAGAAGAAATAGAGAGATGAAACCAAAATTGATAATGGAGTTCATCCCTAAGGACTACGTCTCCGGGTCCCTCTCCAATGGAGGACTGATCCGATTAGCTCCAAATTCAACTACAATGGCTTCAAGACTATCTCCTTCAAGCACAGCAGCATGTCATTACTCTGATGTGCAGAAATGTCTTCAATCTCTCGAGCATTCTCTCGCTATCTCAACCTGGACTTCCAAAATCAAAGGCCTATACCCCCTTTTTATACAAAAAACTTGCCTAATTAGGCTTAACCACTCCATTAAATGCATATCTCCCTCTATCAGTTCGTATCATCCTCTGATAGCTCCATTTAGTTTGTTGGTTTTGATTATTGGAGGTAGTTTTACATTTTTGTGGCTTAAAAGCCATTTCTAATGGATTCAGCTGATTGAAAATTATCAAAACTAAGTGCTGTCCACATATGAATTGGGAATTTCGCGTGGCACAGCGGTGGTTATCAATTTTATACCCCGCATGGTCGGGGGTTCAAAACCCCCGACCGGCCGTTTAAAACAAAACTCCAACGAATTCAACAACAAAAGAAATGGCCACCCAATAATAGTGAATAGACCGACCGCGGGTGTAACGGTCGCCGACAGCTGCGGGCACACCGGAGGTCACCGGTTCAACTCCCACCGGCATTTTGTTGCAACAAACTCAATCATCAGACGGATGAGCGCGTAAACAACATGACACGTGTCAAGCATTTACTGGCCAGACCCTGTCAAGGTGTAAGCTGACCCGGATGACCCATCCGTTGACTGTGAGCCACATGTCAGAGCGCTACTAGCCGAAGGTGCTGACTAGACATCCACGTGTCGAGTTCTGATTAGCCGGAGGTGCTGACTCATCCGATGACGTGTGCTGACTGGATCGCCACATATGATGTCCGTACCGTCGTCTGGACACGTGTCGCATTATGATTGGTCCATACAATCTGAGTCACCTGCCACGTGTCAGGCCGAAATTCGTCCATTTGGCTTCCGTACTGTACGGACTGACACATCAGTATGATGACGTCATCCTCTATACCCTCAAGTCAATTGAACTTTGACTGCTTCTAACTTGAGCATATGACGTCGGATTTCGACGAAACGAACGCCGTCGGAATCATCTCGACGAGCTCTTCACGATGACGCTATTTTTGTTGACTTCCAAGATTATTATTTTTTTTGCCTTCTGGACGCCCCTAAAGCCAGTTTGACTAGAAGTTTGACTGGCCATAACTTGCACAAACGGAGTCCTTTTAGCCCCATTCAAGTTGCGTTGGAATCAGGACATCATTCTCTTCCTGATGAAGCTGAAATATGGAGTTTTGGGAACACTTCAATTTTCACTAAAAAATTATCCCCCGGATCACACATTAGATCTCATACAAAGTTTTTGGAACTCTTTAGTATAAGTGTTTGCATCTTGGTCTTTCTGCCTTAGACTTTGCCTCTTCTTGTGCAATTGAATCTCATAGTCATCTGGCATGTAGGCTTCCTTTACTTTAGCAACCATTCCTTTCCAAGTTGATATGGGTTGTTTGCCTTCTTTTTCCCTTTCTGTCCGAATAAAATTCCACCATGTCAAGGCTGATCCTCTCAATATTGACTTAGCAACCTTCACCTTCTGAGCTTCAGTGACTCCATCACACTCAAAATGATTCTCCATGCCTTCTATCCAATCCATGACTAGGTCTGCTTCCATCTTTCCACTAAAAAGTGGTATACCTTCAAGTACTTTTCCACTCAAGGCTTTCAATGCCTTCAAGAAAGGCTCCTCCTTCAAAATAGGGTTAGGTTCAGGGGTCTTATCTTCCTCTACAACCTCTTCTTCTTTTGGAATTCTTCCCTCAAACTGTGCACTCCTCACTGCTGCCTCAAGCTAGGCTATCCTTTCCCTTAGTTGCCTATTGTCTTCCTCCTACTCTTCAACCATCTTGGCCAATTGTGCATTTTTCACCATGACGGTAGTATCACTTGACTCAACCTCTGACATATATTACTCTTTCCCAAATCTTTTAACCTGGCTCTGATAACAATCTGATAGGGAGTGGGGTTGGAGGAACCAATCACTAGTTCCTGCTCCAGGTCTTTCCTTATAAGACCTCCTTGGTTCTTGGCTTCACCAATCTAACCTATAGGCCCCTACTCATGACTGGGTGCCCTTGGTTTTTCTGACCAACCCCTCTCCTATCAACATGTTGTCTTTCTACCAAGCTAACCTTGGTGCTTCACCACATTCTCTCCATTGGCCCTTACTCTTCCTTAAGGACCAAATACCCTCAACCTTCTACTAGATTCTTGTAGGGGTGAGAGGTGTTATAAATCTTTCAAAATGATCAACCTAGGGTTTTTGTTCTAACACAAGACTCCAACCTTCCATCGCTCTCATCAAACTTTCACCTAGGGTTTGGAAAGGGCTACAAGCCTAAGCCCCAATTAGGCCTCTAAACAGGGATAAAATGCAAATTTCTTAAAACCCATTAGAGACTTAGGTTCTTTGTTAAGAATTCATGGTTCTCATGCCTATGCCTCCAATATTTTTAGGGTTTTAGCCCTGTATAGGCCGTACACTATCCATATACAAAAATGGTCAAGAACCCTAGGGTTTTAAATTGCTCAAAGTTGTTTTTAGACTGTGAAAAAGTTCTCCTACTAAATTAATTTATAAACCATCTTCCTGATGACCATGCTTATTCAAAACCTCCCCGTAAATTCTCAAAAAATAATCTCTGCAAGATCTCGTTTCCCCTACAAGTTATGGACCTTTTACTTCAAGTCTGCCCCAACTGAACCTGCACTGGCTCGCCAAGGGCATCATCATGCTGGTAGCTCCTGCACTCAAACAAAACCTACAAACTACCATATTTACAATGAGGGAGCCTAGACACAAATCCCAAAATTCTGTATAATTTGTATGGTGGGAAGGTGCTCTAGGACTCCATTCTTCCAAAACTGCCTGTTACAGGCCTGAAAAGATAGAAAAGAAACTATATACAAACAAAAGATGAAAATTATTTACAAAAACAAAAATATTGGTTCATTAAGCTTTCTCAATGTAAATACTACATACTACAAATGAAACAATATCAGAGTCACTCCATTAAAGCTCAAAAGAAATGCAAAACACAGGAAAACTGTATCTCGAAACGTTGTTTCCTTCAGCTTTACAAAATGTCACCCTAACAAAATGCCTCCAACCCTATCTCATGGTCGAAGCATGCCTTAAATAGGCCAAAAAAACAACTTAGATGCTTGGGTCGAGCTCCTAGGTGACCTAATGGTGAATGTTATAAAACCCACTGTGTTTTCTAACCCCTTGTCAACTTTTGACAACTTAGAAAATTGATATTGCAAAACTATTTAACATTTTTCACCTTCTTTCCCATAGTTCAAAAACATTCCCAAACACCCAACACAATGGTCAACATGAACTTATGAAAAAAAAACCAAAATTGAGCCTCTAGGTTTCTTCTTTACCTAGGAAACTACCTGTTGCTCCTTAGGTGCTCCTGCACCACTAGTAGCCTTTGGTATTATCTAGGAAAAAAAAGAAGAAAATATTTCTCTGTGGATCCATAGCCTCATGTTCTCTGGAGGAATGTGGGTCCATGAAAGAGAATGAAATACTTGAAATTTCTTAACTATGGGTTTTCAACTAGTCCAAGCTTGAAAAGTAGTCAACCCCTTTAGAAATTTGTGACAAACAAAATTCATGATCTCAAATGTAGATTTAATTTCATCTACTCAATATTGAGGTGCCAAAATTTTGGAGTGAATCGTACAATTTTGCATCTCCTTTAATTACATACTGCATTCTCTAACACCATTTTGGTAAGGAATTTATGTAAATATGTATTGCATGTTAATAAATTTTAAATCACACAATTATTCAAACTAGTTGTTAGCATATTTACTCTCATTATTTATATTTAAAATCTTGATGAACTTATATTGTTACTTTGTAAAAGCTTTGATATCATAAAAATATTGAAAGAACTCAAACTTTTATTTGGGAATGTAAACCCAATTGTATCTGGAAAGGTAACCAATAAATTTTTAGACATATTGAGACCTACTAAAGGATGGATAGATACATGGTCATGCTAAGCCATTGTGTACTAATTCCAATATTTTTGTGGAACTTCATTCCTTTTCTTTATGATATTTATCCTCAAGATTCTTACAAAAATATAACCTTTAAAAAATCCATAAAAAAAAGGGAAATCTTGAAACCATGTCTTATTGAGTGAGATGCTACAAGTAAAGATAATTCAAGTGGCCAAAAAATTTAATCCATGGAAAAATCACCTTATCTTAATAAGTGAGTAATTCTATGAAAGCAGAGTATCTAGGATCACATGAACTTTCTTCCTAGAGCTTGAGTGAGTGATTTGATAAAAAAATATGATATTAATTAAAAAATATGGAACATACAGGGCATCCTAAGACTTTACTTCACCCACATCAACAAATCACATTTTGTAATACCCCTCTGTTTTGCTTTCTAGCTAGACAGTGTGTCCTTGTTTTCTTTGATGTTCTTTTTGGTTATCGAGATGCTTTATCATGTGTGTGTTATTTGATCGCTAATTATAGAGCGATAGTTTATTGGTGTGAGGTGATGTATCTTATCTAATGCTTTATTTGAAATGTTTTAAGTGGTGTAATGATGATTAGTTATTGTAATGTGTTATTGCATGAGATATTTTTTTATGATGGAAGTGCCAACCTATGATGAGTGTATTGGTGAAGAGGACGAGATCACATCACTCGCTTGTGAGTGCCCTACGATTCTGAGATTTCCTCTTCACACTGTGTTTTATAATGTTATATATATATGCATGTTCGATACACTCTTTGTTCATAGGTTGACAGGTATAGGACATCAACTCCACCTAGTTTCATAGGGTTGAGCATGTCCATTGGCCAATGGTATTCGATTGGGAGATAGTAGCTAGGTTTTCCATGCCAAGTCATCACCCTAGTCAGAGTGTGTCATCGGGTTTTAGTCGAGTTACGTTGCTCTTTGTTGTTCATCTCTCTGTGATTTTCTTTAATTTCAAGTTGGAAAAGGTAAATAAATGGCTTTATGTATTTAATTTTCCTATTAAACTTATTAGGTTATGATGTTAGAAATATTATTGAATTTATTAATTAATTTAATTTAACTAATAAAATAATCTAATTTTGGATTAGATTTATTTTATTGATTAATTAAATTAATTGTGTGGAAATGAATTAACTTATCCATTTTGGAATTAAAAGTGTTAAATTATTTTGAAAAGAAAATTTTAAAAGTTTATATTCTTTTTGGAAAAGAAATTATTAAAAGCTTTCAATTCATTTTGAAATACAAAATTTATAATGAAGTGTCTGATTTAAATCTATTTTGAAATTTAAATTTTGTTTTAAATGATCTAAAAGTAAATATCTTAGAAAGGGAGATACTTGTAAAATGTTGACTAAATGTGGAGAATAGGAGTGTAGATATTATTTTTATTTTGGAAAAGAAAAGATCTGGGATATTATTTTGGGGAAAGTTGACTAAATTTGTGAGAGGATTATTATACATGCTTGGAAAAGGAAATTGGTTGTGAAGAAAAAGAGGGTTTTTCTTGTTTCTGGAGAATGCATTTTGGGATTGGAGTGAAGATTTGATAAGGTTTTTGAAGGAGTTGGAATGGCAACTCAACACTAGATTCTTCTTCAAACTTCAAACGGGTTTTCTTGTTCTTTTATTTATTTTTTTTAGTGTTGGGGGTCATTGGGGGCTCACCCCACCACGCCACCCATGGGAGGCATGGTGGGGGAGCTTCGCCCAATGTGTACCCCAGCCTACCGCCACCATCAAAGGGACGGCTGTGTGTAAACAAAACCGACCTAGCAATGTTGTGCGACCTGAGAAAATTGTGGGTGGTCTTTTTCTTATTCATTTTTTTTATGTAATATATATATATAATATTTTATATATTATATTGTATAATATTAAAATATTTATAAATAGTATTTTATATTATATTTTATAATATTAAAATATTAATATATACTAGTAATAAAATATATATATAGTTGGGAATATAAATTTTAAATATATATTAGAATGAATGATTAAAATAATGGCATGTCTTTTATGTAATTGGGGAAAATTTTATGTCAATATGCGATAGATGAATTTATGGATTTTAAGATGATTATTATATTGTCATAGATTGAAATGAAATTGATTTTTATAATAAATGTTTTTATTTATTTAAAATTTGATTTTTATTATTATAAGTAATTGGAGAAAACAAAATTAGATTATTAGTTGAAGTTCCTTAACGTTGCCAATGAAATTTTAATTAATGTTGAATAGTCACAAATAATGTTAATTATTTTATTTTATTACATGCAATATGCTATCGCCTTGCTTCGATTTAAGAAATTCTAAAGTAGATTATTGAATTATCGGTTGTCCTTTTGTCATGCTCTCTCTCTCATTCTTGATGTTGGGCAAAAGGAATCAATTGGTTTTTTGAAATGATTTATCTTGAAAAGAAGAAATGGTTATTATTATTATTATTATTATTATTATTATTATTATTATTATTACTATTATTATTATTATTATTATTATTATTTGAAAAGAAGAAATGATTTATTGATTTGTTCTGAATAGAAGAAGTAACTGTTTTATTTTATTATTATTTAAAAGCAATTAAGGAATTGAACATATGGTTTAAATTTCATCTTTCGTCTGAAAGAGACGTTATTAAGTCAGTTTTATTAAGGCAATAAATGACTGAATGTTAATGAAAGAAGTGGATTTAGGAAATCCAAATATAGATTTGATTCCTGTTTGATTTCCCTTCTTGTATGTACACTTCTATTTTCATTTTGGGGAGTTTGATTTGAAGGGTTGTTAAGTCTTCCAGAAGGGGTTTAACTTTTGGGGTTTTGTATTATGTTAGTCAACCATTGTATTGCCTTGGGTAGTGCGTATAGTTGTATCCTATTGCATTACCCAGTTTTCATGAACGGGGATGTTATGTGCCTCATTTGAATTAAGAGTGGTTTATGTATTTTGTTGCCTCCAGTGTTTGGAGAGGGTTTTGAATTTTTTTGCCTCTAGTGTTTGGAGAGGGTTTCGACCTTTGTTTCCTCCAGTGTTTGTAGAGGGTTTTGACCATTGTTGCCTCCAGTGTTTGGAGAGAGTTTTGGCTTTTGTTGTCTCTAGTGTTTGGAGTGAGTTTTCATTATGTGTTCCTCCTAGACTTGGAGTGGTTTTATCTTGTTGGTATGCACTTGGGTTTCCCTTGGTGATTGGTTTTGTTTGGTATATTGTCAAGTAGAAGAGTGGCTTCTATTAGGGGCCAAAGCCCAAAGAGGTAAATTGGATAACCTGCAGAGGTGGTTTAATCAAGTGATAAATAAATCAATATACTTAGAAGTTTAGATAGTATTTCATATTAATTAAGATAATTGAGCCTCACTCATAGATGCAAGTGCTTGTATAGGCTTGGCATGAGTGGGAAGGCCTAGAATGACAAGGTCATCTATCTTGTCTATACGAGAGGTATTTGATTATGCATGAGTGAGTATGGGTGCCAGGATTTGGTAGAGGCCACCAGGACAACTCATAGTTGGGGTCGAAGCCTATGAAGATTCCTAGAGGATATCCCATGTTCAGCTATGTGATGACACTCTTTCTACAACAATAATTGGTATTTGGTTTTATGCATATGGCCTTCTTATCATACTCAATTTTTTTTATTTCTAGAAGAAATGTGATTTATGTTAGTGATGTTAGAGTTGTACTTGTTATATCCTTGTGGTTGTATGGTTCATGTGATTGGTTATGTCAGTGTAAGTTAGCCTGTGTCTAGAGGTTGATGGTCTTGTATAGGATTCCTTGTTACTATCTCCTAGCATGGGGGTGAGCCTTTGAGTATCACATGGTTGGGTGGAATGTGCACCTTAATCCATTAGGTCGTCTTCTTGTCCGTGTGCATGATATTTCCAATGGGAGAGCTCGTGGGAACCAATACTTCCATGCTTTATTCTTTTCAGTTATTATTGTAATTTATTACCCCTAATTTGTATTGAGGTGGAAGATGTAATTTTCTAACCTTGTTTATTGGATTTACCTCATTCGGGGAATGAGTGTTGTAATCGTATTGTAAATTATATTATTGGAAACATGTAGTATCTCTTATGCTTTGATGTATTTACCATGTATGGATTGTTTGCAATCTTAATTTATTATGTAATAAAAATTTTGGTTTCAATTCATGTTTCTTGTTTGGGTTTAAGTAAACTCAGTCTCATAACCTTACAGGTTGTTGGCAATGGATAGTGATCTTGCATGCTAATTATTCTTAAAAAAAAATAGAAATTAGTTCATTTGTGTAGTTAATTGCAATTTCCTCTAGGGTTGCATGGCAGGGCGTTACACATTCCTTGCATTCCTATAGGTGTGTCATCACCCATTATAATATCAAATATATAATATGCATCTAATGAGCTAAACTCATTGTGATAAATGCATGTTGGACAAAGCACCAAAGTTAATGATCTAAGTATTAAGATTTGATGCAATTAAACTAGGGCCTTGACCTTTCCTTTTCCCTTAATTTTATCTATGTCCATATAAGACTCTTTTAATGAAATTTGTTTGAAAAATTAGTTAGGTACTTCAATATTATTCTATTCAAAATATAGAAAAGGTGATTATTTTTTAAACACTTACAATCATGATGTCTAGGCATCTTACAATACAAATAGTTGACCTTCCCCTTTTTAGGTTTTTCACATTTTGATAATGAGTTCTAATTAATGACATTTGAAGAAAAAAAATTATGATCTTTCTTCTTCTCTACCAAAAAAAAATATTTCCTACCATGTTTTTTAAGCCATTTCTATTCTTTTGTGTTTTTCCTTGTATCTTAGGTATCTGTCTTAGAGGGTTTAATTGTATACATTTAAATTAACTTATATTTCTTCTTGGAACAATGAAAAATAGGTTTGGTGGATCAAAATGGCGGTATGAACCACTTCGGATCCTATTGTTTTTCAATTCATTAGGAAATAAGATCCACATAATAAAATGGCTATCAACCCTTAGGTGAATCAAAGTAAAGTGTGAATCTACAAATTTTCTCTTTTTGCAAGGAAGGGGGTCTTAGCCAAACAACACTTTGGGGAGAAAAAAGAAAAAAAGTAAACTAACTCTCAAATATAATCTATGAATTGGAATAGCGAGATGATACTCAAAATAAGTAGAACCAAAAATCAGATCACATATCAAAAAAGGGTAAAATGACAAAAATTACTTTACTAAAGTTAATTAGGGATTCATTCTCCCAAGGGTGAATGGGTCCTAAGTGAGGGTTTTTCTACAACTTTTTCTAGCCTCTGCTATAGATCTGAATCTTCTAATTTGTAAAATTTTAAGGTTTTGAAAGCCAAAAATAAATTATATAATTGAGTTTTCATTAGATGAAAAATTTTATGAAAACTTTTGTAACTTTGACAACTTCTTCAAATTTTCTCTTCAATAGATATTCAAGATTTCTTTTTCCTAAATATGCAAACACAAATCAAGATGATTTTTTTTTCTTGGTGGTAAATGGAGGTTTTCCTTGGTCAAACCCGATTTTAGTAATCATAAATTGAAATTAATAAAAAAATGAAAGAGGGAATGAAGAATGAATAACTCAATGTCACAACTCACCAAACCCTTAAATAAACATTGTAATGTAAATCTGCAACTTGCATGAAATAGCTTCAATATATGTGGAACTTGAACCTTGAAACATAAATTGAAATAATTATTTGAATGCTTTAATAGATCATGAAACCTAAATCATCATATTAGTTCTAATAACATGCATGATGCAAGAAGACTTTGACATCACAATTGGATATTGATTTATGCAATAAATTTAATAAATCTTCTCTTTAATGCCTTAAATTTATCTTGAAATGCTCTTGATTGTAAAATTTCTATAGAAATGCTCACTTCAAAATATTATAGCTTAAGAATCTTAGATGAAATATAGTGAAATAGCCTTATATTTATAGATATGTATCCTTAATTTCTAAAAATTAAAATATCACAAGCCAACATCTAAATATAGATTTGAATAAGTTAAAATACCACCAATTTTTTTTAAAATTTACATCCTACATCTAAGGGACGAACCTTTCACCCATGGGTGAATGGGTCCTAGGTCCTGAACCCTAGGATACACATTGTTCAATGAGAAGTTTTATGTTAAAGAATTCATGAATGTCTAGTTTCCTCTTTGGAAAATTTGATTAAATAAGATTGGATTTGAATTAAATGTGCCAATTAAGGAAAATTTATCTCAATTAATTAAAGGATCCCTAAGTAAGTGTGAAAGTGTAAATAAATACATTTTAATTAATAGGGCCCTAAAATTAATGTGAATATATAAAATACATATTGCAACACTAACTTAATGCATAATTATGTCCAAATTAACATTAATTCCAAATTAAGTGTGAAATTGTAAAAGGGATACATTTTTCTAAAGCACATTTAGCCCCCACTTTAGCGAGAGGATGACCATGCATCAAAATAATACTAAAGTAGACATTGAAAACATATGTATGCAACAAAAATATTACTCTATCGTAAAACATCAAATAATTAAAAGAAAAGTAAAAACAAAAAGTTAGATCAACCCTCAACTATCCAAATTAAAAAATTTCACAAGTGAAACTTGATGTCCACTATGCAAACAACAATGCACACTCACTATGGGTTAATGGATATTTGTATATCCACTACATGAGCCCCCAAGCATGGAAAATGATAATCTTATTATGCTCCCACAACATATCAAAGCTATCCCTCTGACAACTTCGGTCAGGCACCGCAAAAGAGAAAACAAAATATTTGAGCTTCATAAGGCCTAAAAATTTGTGTTATTCTAATCACCTATTAACAAACAAGGCAAGGCTCCACTAGCAAGAAAAGTGTGTTCACTTGGTGGCCTTGAAAAGAGTTCGAGCTTCATGAGGTTAGCAAGTTCTATTATGCTAAACACTTATGAACAAAAAATAAAGTAAACATGTTGAAGGGGAATTTACTTAGTTCATGTAAGGTCTCCTCTTAATTAACATTGTTCCTAATGTCTCCAAGTGAGAAAAAGTCAATGATAAAAGATCCACAACATAGGGAATGCAATATGTAGCATCACCACTAAGAGGAAAGTCATATGGTGAGAAATATCATGCTCTCGGAGGACGTCGAACCCAATGACACCTCCAAGAAAAGGATGCATGAAATGAAGAAAG
>VDFB02317228.1:0-19509 GCA_007258455.2 Sequoia sempervirens
CTAGCTCTTGGGGTAGAGTTAGTGGATTAACCATAAGTGGTTTTGAGCCCATGGTTTTGCATGTATGGAAGTCTATATAATGGCTTGGTGACTCCATTGTATGTGTGGCTGGTTGAAGCTTCCAGGCTTAGCCCAGTTGGGGCTGAGGGTTATTATGAAGATCTTAACTGATGGTTTTTCCCCGGTTTGAGGTTTTCTAGGGTAAATCACTATATTGTGATTGTGTTCTTGTTCCATGCGTGATTTATTTTTTTGTTTTTATTCTTCATCTGGTTCCTAACAGTAGCAAGCACATAGACATAAAATTTTATTTTATCAGAGAGCTGGTTAAAAATAATGAAATTAAGCTTTCTGATTGCAGGTCCAAAGATCAAGTTGTTGACATTTTGATAAAGCCTTTGAAGGAAGAAGATTCAATGGATTGAAGAATCTTTTAGGGATGAGACGTTGTCCCACAAATCAGATTTTAGGGAGGATGTTAAAGTAGAAAAATCTGATTTGAACAGATTGTTAGTGGGAATGTTTACCATCAAACTTCTGATTTTACTATTTTTTTCTAGATTGGATAGTTTCTTTTTGTTTTAGTTTTAGTTTTTTTTTTATGCTTGGAAATTTTCCCATCTAGCTGTAGATGCTTTTCATAATTTGTTGTATATATTTTCTCCTTTTATCAATAAAGTGTGAAGGCAATTTGCAACAGATTTTTTGAGAAAATACAAAGTTTATATTCCTTGCCTCTCTGTGAATATTCATAGTTTATTAAATTTGAGTATTAATTTTCTATTTTAGTGTACTGGCATTTTGATTTTTTGATTTTATTATTTTTTAACACTTTGTGCATGCTTGGCTATTCATGAACTTGTTTGCTATTAGAGCTACGACTAGCCAAGATAAGGCAAGGGATAAATGAAGATGGTACTAGATGATGATGATTCCAGTACCTCAAGGAGGCATTCATCATACATGAGTTCATCATGAGGATCATTTATGAGGACCTTTCAGAAGGTATGTTTTTGCTGAGAGCTTTTTACTATTCATTGTAGGGAATTTAGATTACTGTCAAGAACATTGTTATAGAAATTAAGGTTTTCATCAAATGGAATTGCAACACAAAGATTGATCATAGATATAAAGATGTACAATTCTTTTGTATCCCTAAAATTGTTAGGAACAAAAATTTAAAAAATTGTAGTACTTGCATCACCACCTAGACTAAAGCTTGTAGCTGTAAAACTTGCATAGCCTTGAACAAACTATCGAACAGATTCTAGATATGGTTGGGGGTAGTTAGAGCATGGTGACAGTTATAAGATTGTGAACAAAAAAAATAGAGTTTGTGCATAAACATAAGCATAATGGTCTTGTCATGAAATAAAGAGGACAATGAACAATATAGGTTATGGTGCCAATGAGAAAGAGGTGATATTTTCTTGTGACTCTTGAAAAATATGTATTGAAAATCCTAACAAACTCATGCATGCATTGAAATTATGGTTTTAAATGAAAATTAATGGCATAACTATGAAAGACATTTATTGACATAGTAGATATTCAACATAACTTGTAGGTTCTTCAAAGACCATGACAACTTATATGGAAAAGGTAAATGACTCTATTGAAGAGTAAAATCAAAAGGAACCCTCTTGATAGACAATTGTTAATGACAGTGGCATAATGAGGAGACTATTTCATGAACATTAAGGAAAGTACATAAAGCATCTTTGTGTAGGCATTCATGTAATGATGATTAGAAGACCTCACAATTGTTAGGAAAGAACAATATTTATACTTTCTTTTAGTAAGATTGTTTTAATAGCAATCCTTCACCATTTTGGATTCTAATAGTTCCTAGTCATTGCTTTGTATAAAGGTACTAACTCAAGACCACCGACTAGATAGGGTGATGTGCCCATAGTTAATGGTGAACTAGCAATATCTTGAGCCATTGGAAATGCATTATTTAAGAAATAGAATTTTTGTGAAGATGAAAGCACTAGATATATGTGGTCTTCTACAAAAATCACAAGGACAAAATTATCATTCAACAAAAATTATACATAATGCACACTCATTAGACTGGGTTGTAGTAAATATTGCATTCAAAAGGGGCAGCACAAATAGTCTAGCAGTGGTTGTCCTTCCTCTATTTTCTGCTACTCATTCTACTCAAGGTTTCTTTCAGGATGGTTTGTAGCTAGAGATGGAACCAAATTTCAAAATTGACAAAGACGAGAATGTGGTTAATTCACATTTAGATGCCATGAATTATCCTGAGGTTCCTAGGAGAACCAAACATATGATTTTAGCTGATATGCCAAACATGTTGATTCAAGGAAGAAAATAATGTTGTCATACCAGAATGGCTAAAAAATCACATCTAAAATTGATAGAGAAGCTTCAAGCACTTTTGAAGAACAACACCATGAAGCAGTTGAAAGGAAATGACAATGCATACTATGAAGAGAGGTACAAGATTGTATTTTCATCTTAATAACCAAAGGGTTGATTGGAGTGTTGAAGGCAAGAAACCCTTGCCAAATTCTTACCAATAGACCTTATTGTCATCAATATTAATGGACAATGATAAAATATGTTATCTTGTTCATACATAAGCTAGGGGATGGTGAGAAAGTATGATAATCACAACAGAGAAATGATTTAAAAATAAATGAACACAAAAGATAAAGGTTCATAAGATTAGTAGTTTTGGATGCACTCTTAAATAGTTATAAATCCTGTGCGTCCAAAACTACATGTGATTGATGTGACCAATTAATGACCAAATAAAAGTTCCAAACTCTACTAGAACAGAGACAGATAATAAATAGCTAGAGTTCAAACATCATGAAGTCATCAATGGAGTTTTGAAAAAGCCAGATCATCATCTGATCAGATCATCATCTGATAGCTAAACTATTTTAATGCTGAAATTTGCATATATTTTTTCATTCTCTTTTATCTTAATTACTTAGATTAATTAAAATTTAAAAATTTACAATCACAAAATTGTATGGTAGTAGCTATGTATTTATCTATAAGTACAAAAGCTCTCTGCATTTATTTTTCTATCTTAATTTATTATATTTTTTTTTTCTTCCAGAGGATTCAAGTAAATGGTTGAAAAATATTCTAAAAAAAATTCAATTTTGAAGAAAATGACTATTTAGTCTAAATAATGCCTTTTTTTTACTGTTGTTTTATGATTTTTAATTAATTACTAAATACTATTAAAGATGTATTTCAAAACTGAATAGACAATAGTAATTTTGAGCAAGTCACCTGTCCATCAGAGTCCCACCGAAAATAATTTAATTAATGATTAAAAATTCAATTTTATTTTATTGGTGTAGATTACACGTCAATTAACGTAGTGAATATATCACTAGCAATTACACCTTGGTGTGCAATGGGTACACCAAAAAGGTGTGTGGAAGGTCCATTAGGAAAAAATATGGTTTTTTGGGGCATACATTTGTATAATACATAAGGTCAATTGGTAGGTCATTTTAGAATTATTATTATTATTATCAATTAGGATAAATTTTGGTTTTTTTTTCATACATTTTCTAATTACTAATATTGGTCAATAAGGAGGGAGGGATGGACAAAGAGAGGGAGAAGAAGATAGACAAGGAGAGATAAGAAGATAGAGATGGAGAGAAATAGATATATAGATGAAGTGACAAATAGAGAGAAAGAGAGGAAGAGAGGAGAAGATGGAGAGGGAGAGATACAGATATATAGAGGAAGAGGGAGAGGGAGATACAAAGAGATATATATTGTGAGATAGAGTGATACAAAGATAGAGATATATAGAGATATAGAGAGGGGAGGAGAGGGAGAGAGAAACAAAAAGAGAGAATCAAAGATAGATAAATAGAGAGGGAGAGAGAAATAGGGCAGATAGAGAGAGGGAGAGAAGTAGGGAGAGATAGAGATATATGGGAAGAGAAAGGGAGAACAAGGTAGAGATAGAAAGATAGATAGGGGATGGGGAGGGGGTGAGGAAGGGAGAGATGGGGAGAGATAGAGAGAGGGAGATAGAGGGAGAGAAGGAGAGAGATATGTAGATAAGGGAGAGATATAGAAGAGGGGGAGAGAGGGAGAGAAACATGTTGAAGAGGAAGAGAGAAAAGAGGGGGAGACGGAAAGAGATAGGTAGGAGAGAAAGAAGAGGGGGGAGAGAGGGAGAGAGATATGTAGAGAGGGTGAGAGGGAGAGATAGCTCAAAGAGATAGAGAAGACAAGATAAAGAGATATAAAGGAAGAGGGAGAGGGAGAGATAGAGAGATATAGATGGTGAGATAAAGCGATAGAGAGATAGCTATATAAGGAGATATAAAGAGGGGAGGAGAGGGAAAGAGAGACAAAGAGATAGACAAAGATAGAGAATTATATATAGATACATAAAGATGCAGAGAGGAAGAGAGAAAATTATATTAAATATACTTTAATTTGTTTTACATACAATTTATATTTTACATTAATTAGATTTTGTATTATATTTATATGTTAATTTTTTGTGCTTTATAAAACTACAGTGATTATTAAAATTATTAATTATAAACATTATATACCCTGTTTGAAGGCTCCCTCCATTTTGGCATCCACAATCATAGAATCTACCCATGCCTATGGACTTGATCTTAGACAAGGCACACATCCACTATAGATTTCAAAACATTTCAGTGATAGAGAAACCACATTTCTCAAACAAGTATCAACCTAGAATTCTAAACCTTTCAACAAAGACAATTATTTTTGAGTCACAAAGATAAACACCCTTCTTTGACACTTACTTTTCTTAAAATAATTGTTACAATTATCTAATTTATCATTCTCAAATTTTATAAATTATCATTCTCAATTATATCAATTTACTTAATTATCTTAAGTAAAAAATATATTTTTCTTTACATTATAATATATAATAAAACTTGATATATACCCCGTATATATAATTATGATAATATAAAAATATTTAAAATTAAAAAAACAATACCAATCCTAAACAGGAGTATCTATCCTACCTATCTCTAAAGACCACAAAAATAATAATAATAAAACGACTTAGTGGGTCTGTTTTTATTGTTTTTAGACTCGCATGATTCACTTCTAGAATATTATCCCTCTTGAAGTGAGCAGCTTTAACTACCATAAACGACAATATTTTACGGAACCTACTGTAAAGGCTTCCACGGGTATCCGCAGGGAGGAGACACCTTTTAGTTGCATGAATCCATGTTTTGTTCAACAGCATGCTCCATGTTGGCTACCGGAATGCAGTTTTTGTGTAGAATGAAGTTTTTGAATGATTTATGTTCTATGCTACTATTAATCTAACTCCAAGTTTTCATAGTCTGAAGCATTCTTTTGCTTTTTCTCAAATTCACCTCTATTTTCTTGACAGGAATCTGACGACTACTTCAGCTGACGAGGGTCAATTTTTAAATCTGATGTTGAAGCTCATAATTGCCATGAACACTATGGAGATTCGTGTGTATACTGGTTACTCGCTTCTCGCCACTGCTCTTGCCCTGCCTGATGATGGAAAGGTATACAAACATGCATTCTTCTGTTGTTTAATGGCCGCGAAAAGATGTTAAGGGCGTCCCTCTGTATACAGTGTTTTGATCCTGTTAATATGGCATATTTAAAACGAAAACTAAAATTCTGCCCTTTAATAAAATCATTTCTGAAGCGAGTGGGAAAGATTCTTACGGTTTTGGAATACCGTGTGTCCCGTCTCTCCAAATTTTTAGATGGTGTGCATCAGATTTGAAGGACTCTTAGTCGCTGCACATCACTTCGTACTCTCTAGTATACTATGAGCTGGGTTTGCCTGTAATTAAAAAGCAGGAGTTGCCCACAAAATTGACTTCAGAGAGGGCCCTGCCCTGCCAGTTCTCTCGATCAAATGTTGGAAAATGTAAGTTCGACTCTCATCTGTCTTTGACCAAAAAAGAGAAAACTGTTGAAAATGTGGCTTTTTTTTTGTGGGTAGATTGTGAATATGGAATTGTGGGTGTGATTTTACAGAAGGAAATGCAAGGCTTATTTGTTTTCATATTTTTGGACGCAGACAAAGACAATTATCTTAATTACCACAAGCGGCTGATTGATCTAGTGAAGACTGGGGGAGTGATCGGCTACGACAATACTCTGTGGAACGGGTCAGTGGTGGCTCCACCCGATGCCCCACTAAGGAAATATGTGAGATATTACAGAGACTTAAAAGACAGGGAGCGAGGAAGAGTTTGGTGGAGCGGAAACCAATAGCGGCAGGGAAAGCAGTAAAAGGCGGCCAAAAACAGCCGAAAATTTGGTGAAAAATTATGAACAGCTGAGATTGGATTAGCCACCTTGCCGGGCTTCTCGGTTGATTTCCTTCATTGTTTGTTATTGTTTTTAATTACGCGAGAGGCGTTCCACTACAATGGCATTTTGCCGTAAATTTCCGTGTACATAAAAACGTCTATCGAAAAAATAAAACGTTAAATACAGGCCACTTTCCTGATGACTTGTTTTTAATTACGCCGAGAGGCGTTCCACTACAATGGCATTTTTCCGTAAATTTCTGTGTACATAAAAACGTCCATTGAAAAAATAAAACGTTAAACGCGGTCCACTTTCCTGCTGACTTGTCGCCGTCATACCTGCTCCTGTGCTTTAGGTTTTCTGCCAACAGGTAGAAGAAAGAAAATATATGAATATTTCGCAACAGCAACAGTTGGGTGGATGGGATGGTGTTTAATTTGTTTTGTGAATTGAAATTTTCAGAACCAGTGTGAACATAATAGCTCGAATGTTCCACGCACCTATTACTGATAAAGAGCAAGCTATTGGTGTTAGCACTGTGGGATCTTCATAGGCTATAATGCTGGCTGGTCTTGCATTCAAGCACAAGAGGAAAAACAAGAGAAAAACCCAAGGGAAGCCTTATGACAAGCCCAATATTGTGGCTGGTGCCAGTGTCTAGGTTTCAACTTTTAACTTACTCTTTTTTCTCTGTTTTCCTGAAATCTAAAAATAATTCGCTGGGTTCTGCATCTTTTGGTAATGGTCATTGATGTTGTTGGTGACATTGTTTGCAGGTCTGTTGGAAGAAGTTTCCTCAGTATTTTGAGGTACGGTTAATGACACTTCTAGACCATGTTTGTATGGTGGACGGCTTTCAGTGCCTCCATATCCTTCTGGAGACCAAACAGTTAATGTTGATGGAGGAAGCCCAAAAAAATTAAGGCTCAATGACGATGGAGCAGGGTTGAAGAAATTAACAGAATTCAAACCAACTTGAACCTGTGCAAAACCACAGCACAGTGGATGACATGGACCAACAGAGAATTAGAGCTCCTGCTGATACAGATATTGTTAAAAAGCCCGGGTTTTTCAAACCAGTCCCGCCCGTGGGAGAAGAGCATGGCATTTTTCAGTTGCTTCGAAGCTTTGATTTTTGGTTGTTTTATTTTGTCTACTTCTGTGGAGGGATTGTAGCGCTGGTATACATCAACAATCTGGGCAACTTATTAGTCATTTATCCTGCCAAATTAGGTGATCTCTGCTTGAAGAATATGTTGGCTTAGAGTGCATGTATAGTGTGTTTTCAACGCCTATTGTTTTAGTTTGATGTCAGCTATATATAAGTTTGTAGTAGACCCATGTCCTGTCCCAACTTGTTTGTGCTTTTTAAATATTGTTCTTGTAAATGGCTTCAATTCACAGGGCAAATTTGTATCTATTAAACAGTGAAGTGATTCCAAGAATAGCCAGGAAGAATATGATAATGTGAATGTCATGCAGGCAATATGTCATTTATATTGCTATATTAACTGAAAATAAGCCTTCACATTAAGATGTTTTAATTTCGTATACTATGAATGGTGGTCTATTAACAAGGCAAACCAAAAATGATAAGGGAACAAAATTTTGCCGAGTTCATTGACCCATTTTTAAGGGATGAGATCAAGTCGTCTTATGGACAAATTTGGCAGTGCATACCCTTTTTTGAGTTTTTTAAAGATATAAATGAGTGTTTTACTTGGTAAAGGCATAAGAACAATATAAAATCAAAATAAAACAAAATACTTAATCCTAATCTGTACTCATAAATATGCATAACCTCTCTTTCCATTACTAGTAACAACACACCCAGATTTTTAATCAATTTGTCACATATAAGTGAATAGGCGTCTACGCAATAAAATCTATAAAACTTAAATATGGTATGCTTTTACATGACAATGTGGTATTATCCTTTCTCTGAAGAATGTTTGAGTAGAAATATCAGATAAGACTTGTAAAGGAATTGAAACATGTTAACATGTTATGCTTAAATACATGACAGATTGTAGATCTTCATAGTTTTGAAATCAGAGCATTATGTTAAAAAATTTGGAGCTTGGTTAGTGAAAAGACTTAAGATGCCAATGCACTTCACAATGCACTTCACAAGTGAGGATTGGTCATAGCCTGTAATAATTTGTTTTATAACACATTGATTTTATTGATACGATTCCTTGATTGATACTTATTGTTTTAATATAGGATGACCTTTATGAAACATGCCTTTACTAAACTTGCAGATCTCAATTTGAACATGTTGGTAGATGATATGGATGCTCGTGAGTCTCTTGTATATTATATTTCTTAAACTCCTATCTCCCAAAAATCAAACTGCACCACTAAGATATCTCTTGGCGTTATTTAGACATATTATTGAATAAGATAACTAAACTAGTTTTAACAGCAACGCCGGCAGTCCGTTCTTGCCTACTGCTGGTGCGTATAATTCGTAAAACCCTTAAAATATTTCTTTTTATGCAGTTGACAGAGGGGAAAAAAAAGGAGTAATTTTTTATGTTTATGAGAATACAAATCTTGGCTTCAAACATCTAGAGTGTCGCAGTCTTTGGATAATCCACTTATGTTGTATACTTTGAATATATACTTCTTTGCAACCCCTGTATTAATTTGTTCATTCATTAGTCTATAAAAATTGTATTACAATATCATACACCAAATTGGAGTTAGTGGGCGCTTGGTCATTAAGTATATTCATTCTATTTCAATTGTCGCAATTACAGAGCTCTTCACGAAAAGGAGCAGAGGCCCAAAGGAGGCCTTATGAGAAATCAGTTCTTTTTATTAGTTCTTACATGCAGTTTTGCTTATTATGTTGTGCCTGGCTATTTGTTTCCCATGATCACATCCCTTTCATGGATCTGCTGGATATTTCCTAAATCTGTTCGGGACTGTATGGTCTTGGTGAAAGGAGAGTACAAGGATTAAACATAGTCATGATAAAGGATTAAACATAGTAATAACATCCTAAATCAAAATCAATCTAGAACTAAAGTAATCTACGATAATTTAGATGATAAATTATATATCAATTAAATATGTTTAAAATATTCTAATTTAAATATTATATTAATTGACATAATATTATTAGTTGAAAAATAAAATAAGAAAAATAAATATTAATAATTTAAAAGAAAAAAAATAAACTAAAATTTGTAAATTGGGAGATTGATTAAAACATTTGCATTCTTTTGTATTTCATGAATAATTAACATATTATTTGATTGATCTTGACTTAACAATAAATCATAAATGATGTGATCCAAAGATTAGATTATCTCTTTTAAATTTTAAAATTTTAAAACAATTAATAATATATTACACTCAAAATAATGTAACTTTTTCTATTATTCACTTTTTTATTGAAAAATTCTCCACATTCAAATCAACTTAAAAAAAAAAAAACCTTATAAACTCACCAAGATTTACTTGACATTATGATTTTTAAGTTTGGAGAGAAATGACATTCAAATATTATTAGTGTTATTTGTAGTGAAATATATTATTTGTTAGACACTTGAGAAATTTATTATTATTGAACTCAAAACATCTCTTAAATTCACCAAAAAGTCTCCAGTAAACTTTGAGCCATAAAAAATGAACACGAGAAAAATGGAATCATCCTAAATATGAGCTACACAATATGACCTCAAAGATTGATATAAAAATCTTGGCATTGGCATTACAGTGGCTCGTAGATGCATTTGTAGCTTCCAATACAAGAGACTACATGAGGTTTACGGATGACGCACTTGCAAATTATCAGCCGGTTTGGATAGTTGGCCATTAGGGTAGGAGACATGGCCATTTTGACCATAGATCTTATTTGCCATAAAAAATGAACCCACAGAAAAATGGAATCATCCTAACTCAATGTGTAGTGATTCATTTTTAATAAGACCTATGATTTTTCACTAGTTATTATTATAGCAAATAATATTTCAAATAAAAAGAATAAAATTATGAGCAAAACTATAATTGTCACATTAAATAAAAAGATAGTAAAGGTTCAAACCTAAAAGAATAAATATAAACATAAATATTATTTTTTAAACATACTTAAATAATAGAGATAACATACTAGGTTAGTCATTATTGTTTCACTTCTAGTTTGATTAATGAAATTCTCATTAGAAACTTTTAAAACATAAATAAAAATTAAAAACAGTAAAAAAAATATGGAAAAGTATAATTATCACAATAACAATGAAAATTTAAAAAATCTTGGCATAGGGTCTTGACTCCATTGACTAAAGCATTTTGTTATAGAAAAAAGTCATGAGCTTCAGTCTCTCCCTAATTGGCTAAAGTATCCTCTTGTAGGCAAGAAGTCATAGGTCTAGTCTCCCTGGTTCCCATATGAGAGAATTACAAGGGCATAAATATTATAACTATTTTATTTAACATACTAATGTATTGGATATTTTCATAAGTTAAATAATGATTCATTAGTTCATTGATATTTTGATCCATCATATTTTTAGTGACCACTGTTGCTAAAAAAAAAAACTTTAAAAAAAAGAATTATGAGAAAAAAAATATAATTATCACAATAAAAAAGTGAAACTTTTCATTTATATTGATTAAATTTTAAATAAATAAAATAAAATTTTAATAATATAAATATTTTCACCACTATTCAAATATAAAAAGAAGCTTTCAAATTTCAAGTATAAAAATTTATATATTTTCTGAAAATTGATCAAATAGAAAATATTATATCTATTCAATTCATTTATATTTTGATCTATCCTATTCTCCTTAGCCTTTTCAAAAAGAAAAGAAACAAAAAAGTCCAAACTAAAAATAATAATATTATTAGAAAAATATAATTATCACACAAAAATATAGTGAATCTTCCAATTTAGACTAAATAAATTTAAAATTAAATATTAAAGGATATCAAAGTTTAATAGAATATTTTTATTGGCTCTAAGAAAATTCACCACCAACAATTTACTACAGGAAAATTCACTGCATTTCATGGTACTGAATTTTCTGTGAGGTGAATTTGTCATGGTGGTGAATTTTCTTATGTGACTTATTGATGGTGAATTGTTGGAGGTGAATTTTAATGGTATCTAGATTCATATGTAGATCTACCATTTTCTCTCTCACCACTATTGAAAATAAATAAATTATAAGACAAAATATAATTATTTAAAAAGAAAACCTCAATAGAATAAAAATATCTAAATGTATAATTTACAAGATGAGTCTTCAAGAGAAACATCTATATCTACACAATCCATCAATTGAATTGGAAGCTTAGATGGGTACCTGAATTTTAACTTTATCTTCATCTTAAAATAGGTTGCCAATTTTGTCAAACTCTTCTATTGTACCCATATTTCCTCAAGTAGGCTCCTTGACTGATTCTAATGTTGATTCATCCACCCTCCAAAGTTTTGACATTGAAGGAATCATTTAGTCTCCTTAACCATCTACCTGCAAATATCATGAAGTTGACAAAGAATATTATCAATTTTACATATAATGCATGATTTATGTGTAGAATCAGGTAAAATCAATGTAGAAGGCATGAATCAATAGTATCAACCACAAAATACATAAAACTCAAACCCTAAAGACCTTAATCCAAAAATATGAATCAATAGTATCAACCAAAAAATACATAAAACTCAAACCCTAAAGACCTTAATCCAAAAATGAAGCATAAATGAACATAGAAAAATAAACAATAATAAAGCAATATTACCATAATTCGTATGCCGCAGTTGAATCACCTTCATTTCTCTTCTCCATTTTTCTTTATATGCTTGCTTGTCCTCAGCCTACTAATAGTGACAGCAAAATATCAAAGATAGTGGTTGTCTAGGGTTTGAAATGAAAGGGATGTCTCTTTTATATAAACCAAATTTTTAATGAAGGGATAAGATTGAATGATGAAGATGAATGGATGAGATTGCTTTGAGAAGCAAGGAAATAGGGTTAGGGAAAAAATAGGGTTTAGTTAAGGATGGATGGTGGAGATTAAAAGGTAATAAAACATTATCAAGGGTGAAATTAATTGAGATAAGAGATAAGATTTGACAAAAAAAAAAGAGGTGGCTAGAGTAAATTAAATAATTGTAAAATTATTTAATTTAAGACGAAAAGAAAATATTTAAATAATTAAAAAAACTATTTAATTATAGATGGAGAGGGAAAGTTGGCTTTTAATTAAAATAATTGGAAATAATTATTTAATTAGAAAGTGGATGAAAAGACAAATTAGTAAATAATAAAAAATAATTATTTACTAGTGAAGGGAAAATGGTGGGAATTAAATTGTGGAAAAAAAGGGTAATGAATAAGTAAATAATTGAAACAATTATTTAATTATAATAGGAAAATAAAAAATAAATAATCAAATTAATGAGAATTTTATTTAATTATAGAGTGAAATATTAATTACTGATGTAATTAATAAATATCAATTAGTCAAGGAACAATAGAAGGGGAAACTGAATTATTTAATTAGGTAGGGGAGAAGGGGATTTGATATGGAAAATGGTGTTCCTAGGACTATGATATTTTTTAGTGTTTACATTTTGTCCCTACTTGATACAATGTGAAGTCACCTAAATGTTGTATCAAAGAAATTTAGCTCAAAATATGTCATATTGTGTCATGATTTGTAGGGAGTGGGTTTTGTATGATTTTAAGCATGGGTTTGATCCCATCAAGAGGTCTTTTGAGTATAAGGACACTGCAAAGCTTGACATTGAGGAGTATGGGATTTAGTGGGATGTCCTAGCTGACATATGTGAGAGATTCATCATGGTTCTATGCATTATGATTGGGTGGATCACCATTCTTGATCGACGAGGACATAGATTACCTATCGAATGGGGAGAGATGTTGATTGGCATGATGACTCATGGGATGGTGTATGTGTGGGGCCATGCCTTCTAGACATGTTATACTTTTAGTTGCAAAATGTTTCCTACAAATGAGCCCAGTCCATCAACTATAGGACGATATTGCTTATGATCTCGACTTGGGAGAACATCATTATGGTCCTACGTCCTATTGGGAGACAACTACCAGTAGGGATTCCATATCTATACCTATACAGAGGGGTGGTCACACAAACCAATGTCAGTGATGTCAGGTATTGGCATCACACCATTGATTTTCTTGCTTCATTTGTATGGACTATATCAAGACTTTTAGCCATGGGAGAATGACGAACGACATTTCCCTATTATTGGTAAGCATGTTATTTGATTGGGAGGACCTTGCTGTCACAACACATTATCGAGCGATACCTTCTAGACTGGGTGCTAAAAAAATTTAGGGAGCAACAGGGGTTTCCTGTTGGTGCAACAAATTTTGCTAGGTCCTCGGGAGAGATCACTCAATGGGGGATAGATGATCAAATTAGTGATGACAAAGTAGGATGTTGATGCTTTGTAGCTTGTTTAATGGGGTCCTGACATAGAGGTTACCTATTTGGGGGTGACGTCCAAGTACAATGTGTGGTGGGTCATGCACATGCCTGATTCCTTGAAAACCCAATATTAGCCTACCCTAGTGGAGCAAATGGGTAGAGGTCCACATTATAGATTCATGGATAGAGGACATGTGGGATGGGAGGAGATGGAGGTATAGGAGGCAGGGGTGATGATGGTGGAGATGGTGGTAGTGGAGACATGGGAAGAAGGATCAAATGGAGGAGGGATAGAGGAGAAATAATAGTTAGACAACTCTCACCTATCAAAGAGGAGGCCAAGTAGGAGGGTCCTTGGGTCAAGGTAGAGAAAGAAAGACACAAAATGGAAGGAGAGAAGGAGGTGGACATGTAGGAGGTTGAGGAGGAGATGGTGGGGAGTAGATGGGAGAGGAGGAGAGAGGAGTTCAGTAGGAGATCACGATGGGAGAGGATTTGAGTTGGGGCTTTTAGGATGTGCCTATTTTGGAGGTTATGGAAGAGGTAGAGGAGGCATGTCAGTGGATCAACATATTGCATATTTGTAGGCATGACTCTAGGCTATGAATGCATGGATTTAGGCATTACAAGATGAGGTAGATAGGCTCACTACTGAGAGATACATGGTCATCATTGGGAGACAAAGGGTCAACCAATAGTGTCTAGATTTTATTTTGATTGGCAGCCTAAACTCGTGGTCGAGCTAGGTCATCAACTCTTCTAGGAAAGACAAGAGGCTCGATACTATAGAGATTTTTATGAGTGTTACGTGCCATCAAAAAAGAGGGCACCGAGATACACACAGACCCAAAGCCATGGAAAATGACACTCTCACTAGACTCAGAGTAGTGGAGGCGTCTCAATCTAGTCCCTCTCTTTCTTATCTCTTTTTTACCTCTTTCTTATGATATACAAGGATTATACAGGATGTATCCAATGAGATGTATGTTGATAGTATATGGATGTAGGATTGTATCATATGGTTATGACATGTGATGCTTATGTGGATGATTCCTTGTGATGGAATGCTATATTTTTTTTTGTATTTTCCAATGCAATATGGATGGCCTAATATGCTTATGATGATGTCTATGATGCTTCTAACATGATTATGTATGTAGGATATTTTGTGTCATAAGACACCATCAGGATTGGAATAGAAGAAATGTGAGCATGGATGAAATGAATGTTAGCATGAAGTTAGTCAAAATGAAGAGGAGTCAATATTTTTCTTGATTGATATTAGGCTTGAATGTTTGCCAAAATCAACAAAGCCAACAACCATTTAGATCATTTTCTAGTAATTGTTTGCTTATAACATTGATAGGATTAATTGATTGATGGGAAATTTCTGGTTTTAGGAATGAAAGCATGTTGTATAAGACATCATATTCAGTTTTGATCATGCAACCACCTATATAAAGTAAATGATAAAGTTGATAAATGACGATGTTTGGTTTCAAGGAAACATCCTATAAAAGACAAATGATAGGACCAAGTCTAGTTTCAATAAATGAGGAAAGTCGTTTAAGATGTCAAGACTCATTTTGACAATGCAACCTTTTGTATAAGACCATTGATTGATTGGTAATTTTTTCACTAGCAATTAGGAAATTGATTAGTTTGGATTGAAGACTAGTTGGGTAGTTATCCTGTTGATTTGTGATTTGGTTGAGATTAAGATAACTATTTATGTTTGATCAACATGTTGATTTTATAAAAGGATGATTTATAATGATATGGACTATGACAGTATTGAAAAACCCTAAGGGATTGACCTAACACTTTGGGGGCTCATCAATGATGGCCTTTCCTATGTAACATTCACAGAGACATCGTAGTTTGACTAACCTTGACCATGGATTATTTATTATGGATTGAATCATGATTGACTCAACTTCACAAACCCTAAAGTACTAACATAGTGCCTTGGGGGATCATTAATGATTTCCTTGCCTATGTAACATGCACAAAGACATCTTAGTTCAACAGACTTATATCGATAGGAATTGACACTATTTATGGGTTTTTGAAGGTTATTTGGATTGATGATTAGGAGTTAGATAAGGATGGGTTTGGTAGGAGATAGACACAAAATCTAAACCATTCATAGGCCATGAGAAGGACAACAAAGCATTATTATGAATGTCCTGAGGAAGCATGAGCCACCTGCTCAGACGCCCACCTAGCCAAACCATCGGCCAGCTTATTCCACTCCCAAGGAACACAACAAAAAGCAATAGAATCCAAAGTGGTGCACAGAGAAAAAAATTGTTTAGCCACCACTACTAACTACTAGTTCAACTCCTCAAAATGCCTCTTATTTAGCATATGAATGATGACCTAAGAATCAAATTCACAAAAAATTGACCTCTAACCAAGGGGACATGCATGTTATAAAGCCAAAAGAATAGCTATAGCCTCCATGAGATTATTAGTATGTTGACCTCTATGTATAGTGAAGAAAAAAATGACCACCCCTGAACTATCTCTACAAATACCTCTAAATTCAGCATGCACTAGATTACCTCTAGATGATATATTAGAATTAATTTTTGGCTCTCCCAAAGAAAGGGGACACCAGTGACCAATATGATAACCCACTCCCTCTCACATTCATGATGCACAATCCTCAAGTTTCTCCTCCCCCCCATAGAAATATCTAGAATATGTTCCATTACAAGATCACCAAGGACAATAGGAACATACAAATCACACTTAGCAGTTAATGTTTCTTGAAGACCCCCCAAAATTTTCAAGCAAATTTGACTAACAAGCAATTTCTTATCCAAAAAAATTCAATGGTTGCGCTCTAACCAAATATGCAAAAATTTTAGACTAGCACCAATGATCCAATCTATAAGAAGAAAATAGGTATTTACAGGAGGAGAATCTAGGTTGCTCCAAAATTCTTCCAAAGAAGAATCATTTCTACACAAAATTTTCCAAAGATTCCACCAAGAGTGCTAGATAAATTTTGTAAAAGGACTTTGAAAGAAGAGATGAGGAATGCACTCTTCATGCCTATCACACATAACACAAGTAGGAATTTGAAGCCCCTACTTCCAAAGATTCTACCAAGTAAGGAATCATCCTCGCACCACAAACAAGGAGAAGAAATTACACTTAGGCCAAGCAAACGTATTCCAAACCTGTATCAACCACGAGACCTTTGAGTTCCCAAACAACTTCTTATCACGAAATTGATATCTTGACAAAACAAAAAATTTACTTTTCAAATCAAGGCCCCAAGCCAACACATCTTGCCTAGGAAGAGAATTACAAGTAGAACCCAAAAAAATCCTAGTAAGCTCTTGAAAATCACCAACCACACCACCAAGAGGCCACTCATGTAGATCCTTCATTCTGAACACACTAAGTTGCCCCAAAGTCTAAATAGAATTAAAATCAAGAACAGAACACTAACCTTCATCAAGATAATTGTGAGTCAAATTATCAAGATGAGGGTGAGTAGACAAAATGGGAGGATGACCATCCCAGGAATCATACCAGAAGAGAGCATCCTACCCATAACTGCAAATCCAAAAATAACCCCAACTTGACCAACTTGGCTCCTCTTTTGAGGGAGCCCCAAATCATAGAACCCATCCCCTCTAAACTAAATCGGGAAACATTTACAATCTCAAACACACCCAAGTATTTTGAAGTAAGGATCTTCACCCACAATTTTTTTTTTTGTGAATTCGACTGCCAATACAACTTATCCACTAAAACTTTACCATTTAAATTAGTCTATCATGAACCCAGTCCACCTTCCTACTTTGGCCTAAATATAGCATCCCACTTAACCAAGCTCCACTTCCTATGAGGATTACCACACCAAAGCAACTGTCAAGGAAAACTCTCAAAGTCTTGAATAAATCTAGAAGGTGTAGATAGAAGAAAGCATCTGTATAGAGGAAGAGCCTACACCATAGAATTTAAGAGAGTCAGTCTACCCATAGAAGAAAGCCACCTATAAGTCCAATGACTGAATAAATTTTAGAATTTATCTATAATCCCCTGCCAGAACAATTTAGCAAGCAAACAAATAGCAAGAGGAATGCCAAGATAAACAAATGGGAGAGTACCAATCTATAACATAGAATTCTAGCAATTCTCCATTGAATAACCTAAGGAGTATTAAAGAAATAGATAAAAGACTTCCCCTCATTAATATTTTGAATAGAAGTAGCCAAATAACTGTCTAGAACACTACGCCACCTAAAAGCCTCCTCAACCCTGGTCCTTCCCATCAAAGAAGTGTCATTAACAAAATAAAGATGGGACTAAGGAGGGATATTATTTCCCCAACTCCAACCCCAGATCAAGCCACTTATAGTTGAGATCCAATAAACCTCTCCAAGCCCTTATCTAGTAGGATGAACAAGTAGGGAGACAAAAGATCCCCTTGTCTAAGCCCCTAGAAGCACCAAACAACTCCATTGGTTCACAATTAATCAGCATCGAAAATGAAGGAGAGGTGAAACAACTCTTGACCCATTCAATCCATTCACTAGGAAAACCAAACACTCTCAAGATCTTGAATAAGAAATCCCATTTAACATGATCATAAGATTTTTCCATATCTAACTTAATAAACCTAACTTTCTCCTTGGAATATTTCATTGAATGAATAATCTCAATAAAAATGATGACACCATCCATAATCTTCCTACCAACAACAAAACTCCCTTGCTCCTAAAAAATTAGCCTACTTATTAAAGCTTTCAATCGCTCAACAATCAATTTTGTAATTATCTTGTATACCACATTACATAAAGAAATTGGCCTAAAAAAATCTAGATTATTAGCACCATTGTTCTTTGGTATGAGGGAAAGAAAAGTAGCATTCAAGGACTTTAGCATTTGTTTCTTCATGTGGGATTCCTGAACAACCTCTAGAAGGTCCAACTTAATCACTTATGAGAACTCTTAAAAGAATTCAACTAGACACCAATCATGTCTAGGGGTGTTTTCCTCTTTTCATCTAAAATACAACATTCTCAAGCCTAAACAAAGAAATAGGATTAAGAAAAGACTCATTCATTTCATTGGTAACCAAATGCAGTATATAATCTAGAATCACAACTTCATCCCCCTTTACAGGAGGGGAATCCTTGAATAATAAAGAAGAGAAGAAATGAACTAACTCCATAGAAATAGAAGTAGAGGAGGATAGAGTCTCCCCATTCAAAGTCAAGAGGGAAGAGATAGCATTACCTTGTCTTCTATCCTTAACCAAATTGTGAAAGAAAGACGTATTTTGATCCCCCGCATAGAGCCATTTACTGCAGGACTTTTGTTTCCTAAAAAATTCCTCTCTCAATTCCCATTCCTCAACTTCCCTAATTGTATTAGCTTCAAGAAAACCTAACTCCTCTGTGAAGCCCTTGTCCTAAACCTTCCTACTAATCAAATCCAAGTGATCTTGAGCATTCTTCTTTTCTTGAAACACATTACCAAAGTGTTACCTATTCTAGCGCTTCAACCTATACTTCACATATTGTATCCTCTTCGAGAAGGACATAGCACTACCATGTGCCAACTTCCCAAGATGCCACCATCCAGGAAGTAAATCATGAAGAGATTCATCCCTTAACCACATAAGTTGAAACTTAAAATACTACTTTATATAGTGCTAGGGTAACTTAGCAACAAACTTGATCAATCAATGATAAGAAATCCACCCTTCTAAAATATTAGAGCTAGTT